>PNEQ01134638.1:0-28938 GCA_003012365.1 Medauroidea extradentata | reverse complement strand
GTATACTATTGAATATAGATACTCTTACCGCGGATGCCGGACGCGGGAGACGTCGGCTAGGCATCAGTTTTGTATACTATTGAATATAGATACTCTTACCGCGGATGCCGGACGCGGGAGACGTCGGCTAGGCATCAGTTTTGTATACTATTGAATATAGATACTCTTGTCTCGGGTGCCGGACGCGGGAGACGTCGACAAGGCATCAGTTTTATATATTATTGGATTAGAGACTCTTGTCGCGTGTGCCGAACGCGAAGGACGTCGGTGAGGCATCATTGTTTTTATTGTAGACACACCTACGTAAAGTGACGCCTCGCGGATTTAAGAAGTCGGTGCGAAATTGATTTTATAGATTGGGCAATTAAATATCGGTTATGCTTGTATAGCATAAAAGGAGATTTAATATTCAGTAGTAGCGACTCCTGTACTCTGGCACATCGGGTCCTAAACCATACGTCACCAAATAAATACAACCAATCGTTTATTTATTTGACCTACTGCAAGTATAATACTAACTGTTTCCTCGAACAGTATCATTACCGTGCAGGTAAATACGAAAAGCAACGAATTAGTAGCAGAGATAAACGTTGCACTGCTATATTGTAAATCAGGATATTACATTGAGTGGTACTGAGAAAATGTTATAAATTAATACAAACATGAACATATAATACACTGGAAGATCACGCGTCTTGAAGATATTATTTTAATAGTTTTTAAGTCCCTAAATGTGACTTACTTAATTATTCACCGATATAAATGAAAATATATCTGACATCCATAATCTGCACAATAGTGTATCAATATCAAAAACACATAAGAAAATATATTTCGAAGTTAAAATAATATTGCAATATCCTCACAGTATTACAATAATGCCTATAAATTACATAATAATATTATGGTGATAACTATCGACTTGGAAAATACTACAAAGGGAATGAACGATCTTGCTGTTCATTTTACACTGAATTTGGGTCCATTTCTTCAAGATCTGGGTCAGTAGTATGAATATCAACTTTTAGGTTGTGATAAAACATATGAAAAACGAGATCTACTAGCGTAAGGATTTCTAGTATATCTTTCTTATTATCCTTGCAAATGGCTAAAGAACCCATGTGGAGGAAAGGCAACTGTGTTGGAAGTGTGTGTTTTCCTCGTCTTCGAATATTAAAAGTAGGAAATGGTTCTCCTTCTTTTATTGTTGTTTTATACTGAATGAGTCCAATATGTTTAGTATATTGCAACCACTGTTCTGGCTGCCAAAGAAACTTATGACCATCTCCATTGACCTTCTTCATCGCAAACTGTCCCTGTGCTTGATCCAAGCTGTATAAGTTAAAAAGTGCTTTCTTCCCATTTCGAATACCTTGAACGGATTTCTGTGTTTGCATGACTTTATTAGTTGCACCCAATAATTTGGGTGATTGATTTTCATCACTGTCTTCTTTTTCTGCCTTTCAATCATTGAATGTCGCACTCCATGTGTGTGTGACCACTAACAAGAAACTTTTTGATTGATTGCAAGTAGATGGACATTACTTCATTGAATAAGAGAACATGAATGCAACATAACAATTCTTGTTTTGACCACTGCATGTGTCTGAGCAGAAAGTAATTGTCTCTATCTCATCAGATAAGTGAAGTATGTGTTGGTAAAGCATGAATCTATTTCTTCCCACCCCTTCCTGACACACTATCATCACACGCACAGCAAGTAGCTTCATCAGAAGCGAGAGCGTGCACAGTCAAATTAAACGACCAAAGCTGCTGCTTGTAAAATGAAGCAGAGGTAGTCATGTAAGGAGTTGGCTAGCATTGTTGCAAATCAAAGGCAAATACACGATGGACTTTACTCTCTATAGCACGAGCTTTATCCCTCTTCTTAGCATTGTACGCATCTTCGGCATGTAGTCGATGTTGATCTAGTTCGTTCATAAGAGAAAGTTTCCTTTCACCATCTGTTGTTTTGATTTTACTATTAAGAATATCGCATGTATGGCCAGTGTATTGCTTTGGGTTTTTAAAAATAGGATTCAATTCGTGGAAACACTTGGAGTAAAGTGATAAGGATATAGGGTCAGTTGTTGTTTTTTAGTACAATCTGTGCATTATAGCTTTGGATAAATCAGAGGATGAGTATTTCTTCGGTGTTCTATTTCTGTAAATGTGACTTTCATAGTTTGAAAATTATAAAATGTGTTGCCTTGCTTCGTTCCACGGTTCATTCAGAGGTGACACTGCCACTTAGAAGAATGTGTGTTCTACCCGCCTTTACCTCTTTACTTATTATGAAGCAAAGATTATCATGTCAAGAAAGGACCCGCAAAACACCAATTTTCACCACAATAAACAGCGAGGAAATAAACGCTAAGGACTAGTGGAGGAATTAAAAATAGAATGGAGGCATGTAAAAGTTCTTTGAATGCTGTTTCTAAGCAGACATCGCTTATGTATGTAGAGTTCTTCTCGAATAAACTTCTGACGGCCGAAGGTCTACAGACAGATCGGTGGCTGGGCAGGCGGCCAGCGGTATCAGTACTCGTCATGTTGGAACAATAGAAATTCTCCATTTAGATTGACCTACAATTTTCTAAAATGTTTTATGCTTCGACAACGCAGAGGGTTATAGGTTCTTATATTGTATACAGTTGAATCTGCCTGATTACTGTTTCTCATACTATACTTGTGACAATCCGTAGAAAAAAATTTCTTTCTTCCTACTGAAGTTTACTAGTCAAAACGAAGAAAAGAAGTGAAGGTGCGACAATTTGGTATCACTTAAGAAGGTAATATCTGTGCCATGCCAGACGGGAAATTTTAATAACTCCCATTAAGTGGAACTTTCAGTGAAAATTGACAAATTCGAAGATGGCAGGTACTCATCCCCCTTAACGTAAAAATTTTTTAGATCTGATTTGATGTGCTGACTTACAAGCTAATATGCAAACGGGAATGCTACATTCTAGCGATTTGTTAGGAACGTTTATTTTCCAAAGTGGATTTTCATTTCTCTTACAAGAAAAGTTCCTAAAGGAGCTCGCCTACTGACTGGCTGTGGTTTGTTAGATTGAGGAACAACACCAAGGTCGTCTACCACAAGACACTGAAACGGTGTGCAGTTGCATCGTAGATCACTCGCTTGACTGACAATTTCAGTGGTTAAATACGTTACTCAGAACAGTAGAAATAAGATATCTGTGGAGCCCAACAAGGGATTAACTGTATGCTATGTTGCCATATTGTACATCTATACACGTAAAATGTCATCGTACAACATTTTTGTCTCCAATTTATCCCGGGGTTTACTTGGTGTCCTTCTGCGGCAAAGTCTGGACAGTCTACATATACATGGTAAATATTAAGAATACCTACTCATCGTATATACCGGCCAAACGTTTGATTGTAAGGGCATAACTTATGAATAAAAATGATTATATAGGCGTTAGAAGTATACGTACGTAAATGAAATCTAGTTTACTAACTTCAACATTTATCATAGCAGTTAGGTTAGGTTACGTTACGCTTGATTACGTACAGTACGCTACGTTAGGTTAGTTTAGGTTAATTTTAATTATCTTAAGTCATTTTAGCCTTAAGTTTTAAATTTTTCGTCCAACCTAAACTAATTTAACCTAATTTAAATAACGAAAAGTGGAAAATTTTGTATTTAGTAAACTACAATTTTCTTTACGTACGACACTTCTAACATGTATAGAAACATCATCATAAATAAGTAATACCTTTAAAATCAATGGTTTGGTAGTATGTGATGTGTGACTATTCCTAATATATTGCATATAATTTGGCTTGTTTATAATGACGTTCGATTAGTGAGCGAAATCTAAAGCAAACTATAAGGACACTAGTACACGATGTGATATATGTGTTAATACACTAATGTTTATAATAATGTTTATAAAATTATGTTTGTAACACAAACTAAATGGTATATCTTTATAGATACCATTCCGTATTTGAAAATTCGGCCACCATGTTGCATACGTTTCTGTGCAACTTAAACACTCTGTGAATTTTTGTTTTTTGGTACCGCTAGTGACAGTGATAAATTAAAACAGATAGACTATGTTACATATTTACCATGCTTCCATACTTTTGACGCTATTCTTTTAGATTGAAAAAAAAGTTTACTTCTGAAATACGCGAAATAGTTATAAAGAAAAGTAAATAGAAAAAAAAATATTTTCCTTATGTAGCAGAATACCAGTGCTGCAACACTGCGTACATTCGAACATTCACACGTTTGTTATTGTGTGAATAAAACAAAAACAGCCCATGACGTGCGCGTTACATTCCTTCACATCTCACAAAAGATGACTACTTGCAAAACATGTTGACATTCAAAGGAAAAATTCGTCCGTCACTACGAAGAGGTATCGTGCATGCATCTGCAGCAGACACGGAGAAATTGTACGCGATGCAGAGATGTACAAACAAGAGACGGAAGAAGAATAGAGACATGCTTTTCTTAAGGAATCCGTAGCTAGTGTAAATTGAGATCGTTATTTACATCGCAGCTATGGAACTATAGTGTCGTAACTCCAAATTGTAAACTAAATAAAAAATAATAACTGCCTTAGGTGTTTAATTTGCAAGGGAACAAGTGATAAGGTTTCTTAGAAGCGAACATTTACTTTGTGATATAAGTGGTAGTTGTAGTTTTCATAAAGGAATATATACAGTTTTTTATTGCAGCCTGTTTTTTTAAGCGAATTCAGAAGTTCTTATTTGATTTCCCCAAAATGTAAGATATGCATACCAAAATTAATATTTGTTTATCGTACAATATAACTTGTTTTAACAGATTGAACGTGATTACGTTTGTATGTGCTTGAATGCTGGACTTTAAATATCATGGCAAGACTGGGCAATCTTAGAGGCATTCTTAGATTCATTCCTTATAAAACGTCTGTCATTTACGCAGAGTTATAATTTAAATTGTACGTCGTTAACGAATGTTTTCTATTGGAACATTTTGTACCATTCTTGAAACTTAATTAAAATGATAATCATATACAGGATGTCCACATTAAACCTTCTTGATTTCAAAATGCAACATTAAAAAAAACTATTCGACCCATAAACTTGCGATTAGCGGCATCATGTAGAGCAACTCAAAAAGTTTTGTGTTTAATTTTTCTAAACGATTCATTTTGTTTTCTTTCAGTGACTGAATAATTAACAATTTTGCCATTTAGATGTTGGACCGGATCGAGCAAGACCCCATCTTCTCTAGGAAATGTTGTTTTTACTGAAGAAGAAACTTTCCACACATGCGGGAAGGTTAAACCTCACAACATTCGCATACGGAGTTCCGAAAGCCCCCACATTTTTCGGGAACATGTCAGAGACAGTGAAAAGGTGAATGTGTGGTGTGGACTGATGAAAGACAGACTTACTGGACCATTTATCTTCATTGAGTAAACAGTCACAGAAACTGTTTATCTGGACATGCTTGAGCAATGTACTGTCCCTAAGCTTCTTCCCCTTCAGCCACATGTGATCTTTCAGCAGGATGGTGCACCACCGCTCTGAAGTTTGCATGTTCGCGACTTCCTGGACCGAACATATCCATAGCGATGGACAGGTCATGGCCGACCAACAAAGGGGCCACCTCGATCTCTGGACATTACCCCTATGGATATCTTCCTCTTGGATTATATAAAAGACATTGCGTATGCCTCACCTGTACGTGACCTTGGCTATTTCCGCAGAAGAATTGTGGATGCAATATTCTTCATACCCCAGAAAAGCTTGTACGCACATTGGCTGAGATAGAATATCGTCTTGACATTTGATAGTTACTAAATGGTACCATGTAGAACTGCATTAATTTTTTGTACAAAACTTTTTGAGTTGCTTTACATGATGCCGCAAACCACAAGTTTATAGGTTCAAGAGTTTTTTTATATTGCATTTTGAAATCAGCAGGTTTCATGTGAACAGCCTGTATAACTAGTACGCTTAATCTTACAGAAATGGTAATAGTAGTCTAAGGTTGTGAATACAAAAATTTTTTGGCAAACAAGAATGTTTAATTACATAAGCATAATTTACCACGCACTTGTTTCCAACAAATTATTAGAATCACGTTAAATAAGAACTTAGTTAAGACAGCTACAAGAATTTTGTCAACAAAATTACGTCTTTTATTTTGTCACTGAAACCAGTAGTGTTGCGTTTCGTGTTTTATTCAGAAAAGAACTAATCAACGTTAGTTCAAGTGCATATCAGTTTGGAACTGTACAAAAATGATTTTTTTTACAGTTCTGTCCTCAAAGTCATACCAACTCGTGTACGTTTGTCCGTTTGAAGTAAAACATTTCAGCAATTCTAAACTAAGTTTTTCTTAAAAGAGTTTCAAATAACTAATATCAAACAAAAACACAATTTATAATACACTTTAACTTTACAGAATTTAACGTGCTGCACTTGTAAAAATTATGTTTGAAATGTGTGAAACTGAAATTTTATTGAGATAATTTTCACTCCTCTTTTATTACAAAAGACTAAACAAATGTGGCATTTTTAAATTTATTCAGGAAAAAAAAACAGGATGTGGCATGTATTATACGGTTATTAGAAATCTATGGGACTTACGTTTGGTTTCATATATATATATATATATATATATATATATATATATGTATATATATATGTATATATATATGTATATATATATATGTCGAACAAGTTACCCTTTCTATTTGATTCAAGCTTGAACGCTACTGAACGTTAAATTGAATACAGTGTTACTTAACGTTTTTCTCTACAAATTATACATTTTATAAACATAGTAAAAAATATAAAAAATGTTTTTAAAATAAAGTAATTTGCATAACGAAAAAGATTTTAAATATTTTTAAAAAACATTTATTAGAATTTTTCTAACAGAAGACCGAAATTTTAATGAGAGGTTTTGACTTTTTTTTTTTGTCTTTGAACCGAGTAATCCAAAAGCTGGTCCATTATCCTGTACTGGACGAAAAAACTATTACCAACGACCAACTGTCTATTGAGACTGGGTTTGACCCCAGTGAGTGCACTATTTACACAACCCTACACCCTCTTTCATTTTCTTTTTGTTCCTCCCATAGGATTGTTTTGGTTTTTTAGCTTAATGGCTTTCGATCAACCATTCGCATTTGCCCACACACGTTCGACGCCTTTCAAATATTCGATAAACCTCGACAAACAACTATCAATTATTCACAGACGTTTGATTCACTTCTCTCGGGCGCTTGTCGCACTATTCACTCAATTTACAGCTTTGCATATATTCGCTGTTCACTACACAAACATGACCTTACGCAGTGCAATTTATCGGTTGTATGTGAGCGCATCAGTTGACTTTAGGACCTTCATTATTAGTCATCAATCTAGCCAGTCAGCAACCATTATTTGAGTTAAGCATAAATCGTTTTTAACTTTTTATGTTATTTATTAATGCGATTTGTGTAGCTACAACTTCAAGCAAGCGTTTGCTGTTAGTTGCAACCTGTTAATTCCCTCTTGAACAGAAACAACAAAACTGTGATTAAAGCAGACAAGCTAAAACACACGTCAAATTATAACCCGTTAAAATCATGTAGCTTAGGATTAATCCTAATCGTAATAATAATTCAGTGTAATATTTTTAGTAATTCACTTTCATATACGAAAACAGAACATTTCATTTCTAAAAATAGGCTCTGGGTATCAATATTCAAGTAGCTTTAGACTTATTTGTTTTGTATACACACAACGAGACACATAACCATAACACAATGAAGAGTTTTTAATGTCAGGGGCAAAACAATTCCTGCGGGGCAAAATTATCCCTCTGTGTGATCATTTTACACTAAGTGCGACATTTTGTTTCATTCGGACATCTGTTTTCAAGCGTCAAAGATTTTTCGTTCATACTAGTATATATTTGATCTATATTTCCTGCGTGTTTTGGCAAAACTATTCAATAAAAAGTTAATCAAGAAAGCTAAGAACCAAAAATTACTTAGAGTATACTTACCTTAGATCAGGTCACCAAGAAAACGGTTTTCTGTATCCTACAGTTGCATGGTTCATCCGACACACACAAAGCTCCTCACAGCAGTGCTTCTCTATGAAAAACAAGTGGTATGTACACTAGCCGCTAGATAGCAGCACCTACCCGTTTTAAAACCAGGGGCGAACGTATTGCCCCTGGGGATCATTTTGCCTTGGTCTCCCCTAGAATATGTTGACTTTACCATGGATATATACCATAATATTGAGATGCGAACTTGCTGTCACTTACTATGGGTGCGAAATTATTGTAAGCTTACGCAAAAGTATCGTAAATACTTCACCAAAGTATCTGTCTTGGAAAGGGAAAATTGTTTTACGTAACTATACATGTACCAGCGAATAGTACGAAATTTCATTAGATGTACTAATTATTTTGTGAACGCACAAGTTTTCTGGGGCTAACGTGATGGTACATGAACGAAACGTGGTTTGACAACTTTATACAATCCACAATTACAGTTACAATCTTTCAGTTAAATGTACTAACGATGTCATTGGTCGGCTGGCTTTCTCGGGGGTCTCCCATTTCCTCCACCCTGTCATTCTGGTACTGCTCCATACTCACCTCATGTCGTCCCTCACCATCGCTTAAGACGTCGATGTTAAACACTGACCAAAATCTCTCTCTCACTCTCTTACTTTCTTACAGAATTCCATAATTGTATCTCTGCTGACTAGTATTTCTAGTCAATGCGTTTTATGTTTTAGAAAACGTTCGTGTCTATGCAAAATCTCTAACGTAATGCTTGGTGAACTAACAGGAGTGTTATAAGTTTATTCGTTAGAAAATTTTATTAATATGGATATCTGTATTTATCTATTAATTTGTATTTTGCAACCCAATCTTTTGCCGGAAAATTGTAATTTAAATATCTGTACGTTTATGGAATATTAACTTTTTTCACTTTATGGTTTTAGACTTATTTGTCAACTCCAGGGGAGCTCAGAGAAAATTAACTTAAGTAATAAGTAGGGCCCGGTAGTTTTCGCGAAAAGATTTTTGCCCCACTTTGTTTCAGTGTCTTACGTGCACACCTGCAGTTCAACTTCATGGCTATTGACAGAGTGTTTTTGTACAGAGTCGTTATTCATTTGACTGTGTCAATCAGTACACGGATAACTGTCATACATCACGTCTGTGATTTGCGGGTTTAACCTCCACACGCTGGGTGTTACGGCATCCAATCACTGACCACATAGCAGAGATGCAGGTGCGCACGTAAGGCACTGAAACAAAGTGATGCAAAATTATTTTCGCGTACCGGGCTCTAGTAATAAGGCAGTGCGTTACTGAATCAGCGAGCAGTCGATGATGTCTGGTAGAGCGAACACTGTACACTGTAATCTAACATGCAGACCAGGAAACGTTTAACCTTTGTTGGTCCCTAGAGATATTATAGCAAGAGACACTGGAAAAACGCGAAAATGTTTAGCATAGTCTCCAATAAACTATAGTATGTTAACCATGACATGTGGGAACAGTTTTGTGGCGAATCACACACGCTGTGTGTTCGAGCTGTACAGTTCTAATTGGGTTTATTGCAGAGAGAAACAATGCCTCAAATAAACAATAGCCAATATAGATACGAAACATTCAGTGTTATATACAGCATGTTGAAACCTAGAAAATAGTCAACTATTCCAGCGTTTTCCAGTGTCTTTAATTATAGCTATAGACCTGGAGATGTCGCGGGTTCAACGACCAGCAGGCTGGACTGCACAGTCCTGTGTACACTGTCTTCAGGTATCTGTTCATTGGCTGCTGCTCCAGGGAGTGGCCAGTTGTACATCTGATAAGGTAGCACGTGAGTCAGTCAGTGTTTTCATACAGGTCTGCTATTGGTTCACAGTCCTCAAGGAAGAGTCTCATCAACAGAGCTCCATTCGTGAAACTAATCAACGTGTACAGGAGTTTGAAATCTAACGTCTTCCCTAACGAATTCGCTACATTTTCGGGTCTCTAATTACAGCTAATAAAACAGTTTTACACTGTTTATTTTATTACATTTCATCAGAATTGACGAAATATAACTTCGTGAGTACAAAGTGAAGTGGCGCGGAGGTAAAACATTTGAACTGGCATTCGGCAGGATGTAGGTTCGATTTCGATCCACTCATCCATAACTCGGTTTCCCAAATTTGCCGAAGACACTGATGATTCCGATTCCTAGTTGTGGCATATTACTACCATGTTCCCTCTGTGTTTAAGCCTTTAGTTCCGTTAAGGTGGTAGTCCGGCCAGGCCGCCGAGAAGCGGGCAGAGCTCGGCCGTTACAAGTCTTTATTTAAACGACTCAGCTGATTAGGAATAGCGTTCATAGAACGCTACACGTACGGATACCCAGCATTTTAGCACCTCCGAGTATCTCGTAAGTTTATTTTCACGCTACTGAATGTGACGAAAATGGGTGTACCTGCGGTCTGTTTTAGGTATGAAAATTATGGCGTAGAATATTAAAAAAGTTATGGGCGTATACACCTTTATCTTTAACGTTACGTCTTAATATGATACACAGTAAAAAAAAATTGTACTTTATCAAAAAGGTGTTTTTTTGGAAACCTGTTTAAAAAAAAAGCGTTTTGTAACACTACACAAATGTTTTGTAAAATTTATAAAAAACTTGAACTTTTACAAATCTCTTTGTACATTTACAACACTTCTGTAAATCTACAAAAAAATGTTGTGTATGTACAGCTAATATCTGGTGCACTTTACAACATTTGTGCACAGTGTCACAAATTTTTTTTTGGAAACTAGTTTTCAATTTTTTTTTGTAAAAGTACGAAATATTTTTTAAACTTTGACAGGTATCCTAGGTTTATTGCCTTCAAATCGAAAAATTTCCTCATTAACATTTATTTTACTAGTTCCTAAAGGTGTTCACAATATTTGTAACCACTTATAAGAGTTTCTGACATCTCACTTTTATTACCCGACTGATAATACGATACTGGTTTACAAGACATCCTTTGTAAATGTACAAATTATTTTACTGTATAGGGTGACCACTGAAAGTCTCATAGAGGCGAATGTTCGGCGTAAGAGTTCACGCCAGTCCTGTGACTTGCACCTAGAGGCTAGGGTGAGGCGTGAAACGTGTACTTCGCCGTCCTTACAGGTTCCGCTCTTCTAGGTCTCGAACGCTTATACAAGCAGCCACCTTAAGTCGTAGTAGGCTACCTATCTAAGTGCTATTCATAGCAAAACGAGTAGTTTGGAAGAATTTTTACCACTTTTTAGTTCAGCCAACTTATATATTTCCGACGCTGGTGAATCTAAAATATGGAATGTGTTTCAATATACTCAAAAGTAAATTTCAAGGGCCACAATTGTTTTTTTTTTTTTTTTTTTTTTTTTTTTTTTTTTTTTTTTTTTTTTTTTTTTTTTTTTTTTTTTTTTTTTTTTTTTTTTTTTTTTTTTTTTTTTTTTTTTTTTTTTTTTTTTTTTTTTTTTTTACTTTTCTTTTCAAGAAGATCTTCAAGTTTTTCACTCTACCCGAACATTTTGCGAAATCACTGAAGAACAAGTGAGATCTCGAACTCGTGTACATGCCAGTTTCTTTCTCGATTAGGTCGATGCCTTTAAGACTCGTCCATGAAGTTGCTGAAGTAATAACAAACCTGTACGAAAATACTGTATCAGCAGGGACGCAATATTTTCGATAAAATGTTTCCCGCACCAGTTTGTTTCAGCGCCTGTTTCGCACATCTGCAGCTGTGCTTCAAATGGATAGTGGTCGACTGTCTTTAACGGTTACTTGTCTTATTGGTGCAGTCAACTGAGAAACGTGTTTTCACAAAGACTCGCTGCTAATAACAATGAAACGAAACTGCCGAGGTGAGCGTTAGTCAGTTTAACAAGTTGGTGTGAAAAGATTTTCACGAAAATCAGGGGTCCCTATTTATTAGTAGAGATGGTAGTTTATCGCGGGAAAACTTGACTGTTTGCTGGGTTTTAACGTACGTTTTGCTTACCAATAGTTGACTGGCTTTCGCCCGTACAAGGAGCTGTTACCCTATTTGACTGAGCCAATGAGAATTCCGCTTTTATTATATTTGCTGCCTCTTAATAGTCTGCATACAACTTCGTTGTGTCAGACGTATATCACCCAATCATATATGTCACAAGAAACTGCATTGTTTTCAAGGGTATGCTGGCGCAAAACATTTTCGTGATATACCATCATCTCTATTTATTAGTAGAGGCATGCAAAATTCTTGTTATAATTTGGTAGCAGACTAAACTTCACTTTCCTGTACATGACAAAGCATAATCTGCGATTCAATTGGCCACGCACTTTTTTTTGTTGTAATTTACGTGTGTTATGTCTTTACAGAGATGCCTCTCTACCGTGTAAGCATTCTCCGCGGCAAGTCACAACAATATCGGCCAGCGAGAGACGTCGAGCGAGCCTATAGTACCTTGGAGTCTAGTCAGCTGTCAGAAAATAATGCGCATTTTGCAGGTCTCTATTTATTAGATGTACTACTAGCCACCCACTGAAGAAGTAGCAAATAAACGATTAGCTGAGGAGAATAAAGACAGGAGAGTGGAGTACAGCAGACAGGTTGTTGGTCTCGCGAAATTTTCGGGTCGCCACCAACACCTACTTTCTGCTCGGAAAATACGATTCTTTGAAGTGAAGTGACACGTGTAAGTGTACCCTGTCGCACGTGCTAGAGCCGACAGCCAACGCACATTCCAGGACCTCAACTCAGTATCTCGCATCACATTTTCGGCCTCCGCTCTGCGCTGGCACGCGGGGGTAGTTACGCCCTGATGCCGATGCGGGAAAGGAGGGGAGGGGGGCAGCTGGTGCGTTCAAGCTTAAAAACATGTCGTCACCATCCCCAGGCGTCGTGGGCCGTGAGTTTACGATCCCTCCGCACAGGGAGAAGGGCTGGGTACGGCAAGTTAACGCTGGTTCACGCTGCTGCAGGGGCCGTAACTTAGCTCACCCCTTCCAACCCTTCCCCGGCAAGTTCCACAACCCCTGCGAGGAGCTCTTTGTGCGACCGAGACTCGTAGCTCTGGTGAGGGAAGGAAACCTGCATCTGGTGGGTGGGGTGGAGGGGGTGAACACGATTTTCGCGTGGTCCTATATCCCTCGGTAGCTGCATATTTCACGACATTAACCCCCCACCCCGCCTCCCTTTCCCACTTCCCCCTTATACTGGTCCATACTCCTTGGGTCAAGATTTCCCTCCTTGAGACGGAATAATAACGGACGCTGAGAAGTAACGGCCTCCTACTCCCATACAACCCTTACATAAAGTGAAACAGGAAACAAGCAGACGCAGAAACGATGGGTGGGGGGACCGGGGCAGGAGTGGTTCGTTGATAAGACCACAAGTAGCTGCTAACTCTTCTGGTGTTTCTTCATCACCAACGTCTTGATGGTCTATAAACAAGGACTAGAATGGAAACAGTGGCCATCGCCATGTTTCCTCCAGCAGACGGCAGCGGCCTTAGATGTGGTAACCCTGCAGACGAAGCTCTAGGCCAGAATTACAGGATAGTGCTATTTACAAATGGTATTCTTATATTCAAGGTTGAAAAAGTTCTTCAGGCACACCACACATACTGAGGGCCAACAGTAAATGTCCTATGAGCACATAGTGACACGCAATGCAATCTGTTGACAGATAATAACAGTGATGCCAACAATATATTTTAGAGTATCTTCTAGGCTTTTGGGTTGTAGCCGCGTCACTGTCGTACAACTTCCCGACGTTTCGGAGAGCATTGCAGCCTCCATCTTAAAGCCTGCGAACCCTAATAATAATATAATTTAGAGATACAATCGTGATCTTGAAATTATGCAAAGTCTTTCACGATTTTACAAAGCAGTAAAACAAATGGAATAAGACAAATAAAATATTATTTTTTTTTGAAAGTGAGATAAAATTAAAAAATAGTTCAAATTGCAATCTCAAGTTTAAAATTACAGATCCAGAACTGCTAACAGTGACCGTAGTAGAATAAGCATTAACCAATAAATATCATAACTGCATTAGGAAAACATTCGATGCAGGTTATAATTATCTGAGATAATTAGCACTAGTAATATGTATTTCTTTTTTGGTATCTATCACGCACAGTCATTTGTAAACTGTTAAAAATGACATTTTTATTTAATATTATACAAAACTTGGCGTTGTACAAAGATGATACAAGTGTCAGTCAAATGATACCGATTCTGTATATAACTATACAATGTGACAGTCCTGGTTAATAACGCGTAATTCACAGGGCCTTAGACATTATCATAAATTCGCAGTCTTCCACTGCTTTGTCTTTCCTGGATTGGTCTGTCTGCGCTACATACAGTCCAATCAGAGAATACAGTGGACGTGGTGCATCCCGTGTCTACGGTTGAAGTAGGTTATCAGAAAAACATCATTATTTTGTATATGTGCGAAATAGTTTCCAACTCGTAGACTTATGTTTCCAGTAAGATTTCGTACAAAAATATATACATTCTTTTTCCGTGTACTATTTTCGTTGTGATACGTCATTGTCGAACGCATAAAGGTTTTGAAACATCATAGTTACAACCTAATCTCTGGATAACTAAGAGAATTTGCTTGCGATTACATTTTTCATGAGACAAAAATAACATATTTTTGTGACTCATTGAAAAATTTGTACCTGGCGCATGAGCGGCTCTTGCGTGGTATGGAACGTATTTTTTCATGCATAAATTATAAAAGGGTTTCCAATGTGTTTATCTGCGAAAATAAGACACATTTTGAAAGACGTTCCTGACATTTTAAAAATGACGACCCTTAATTAAAACCGCAATTACCAAGCATTTCAAAAGTGGTAAAAATGACTTTTTCACGTTGCCGCAGATGAGAAAATATAAACTGTAATCGTAAAAATAATCACAGAAACCTGCGCTGGATTTCACCACATACATTCTACAAATAAAATAACAGCGTCACCACTTCAAGTCCCAATATAAAACATTTATTACGTAAACACTGCATGCTAGTTTAGTTATCCGCGCCTAAAGGCGATGTGGTGTTTAATGGATGTGATATATTAAACTTATTGCCTTTCGGATTCCGTGCCTCAAACGTATAAAAAGAAATGGTTGAAAGTAAGATATTCATAATTTTCACACTTTTTGGGAACGAAAAATTCACTAGTGATAAATTTTTATGAAGGAACACGAACTTATTTGTTTTGCTGTGAGTGGCATTTTTGCCTATGTTGTGTGAGTTGTGTTTTACTATGCAGTACTAAAATAACGTTATAAAACGTTACATAAATTTCACTACTGCGCAGAATTTCCCTTATAAAATAGAGATAATGTTACATTTATTATATATTGGATTAGAATCCTGAATCTGAATGGATGGCGGCCTTATCAGCTTTCATTACTTTAATACGCTTTTTGACATGTCAGTTTCTTATTACCACCTGTTGAAAGTGCTGATTATATTTCAGTGCATATTCCCTTGAAGAAAAGTTTCAAAGCCGAACTTCACAAGTCGTGATTCAGGTGCCTATTGTACAAAATTAATTATTAACAAAAGTGTGTTGAAATAACGTTATATTCGATAAATAGTTGTATTGAACACTTCATCCACCTCTATGAAACAATCACATTGACTTCTGACATGTCTATTAACACGATAAAGTGAATATTAAGTAGAAGAAACAATTTTCGGCCAAAAATGAATTAAATCAGATTTTCAGTTTTCAATTAAATTTTGAGTCTGACTTCTTGTATGCGCGTTGGTATGCACTGTCTACATAGTTAAATCGTACTCGGTAGAAATACAAACAGTTTGTTTTCTGCCGAGCGGCTATTTTGAATTTATGAGTAGATACAGTAAAATTGCTGCACAGGTCTTGCTACATAGTTCATTCATTAGTTGACATGGAAAAAATTGTAACATTGAACTTCTCCTGCATTAGATATTATGTTTGTGCTGTCAGTATAATATTTTTGTAGTCACCTGCGTAAGAAAAAATACTAAAAACATTTTGCTATTATAGGAATATCACGGTTAAGTGGGTATTTCAAACTTACCTAAAAGGAATTTAAAAACAAAATAATATACCTTCTTTGGTAATAAGATGTAGCAGCCTAGTTAAGTATGGTAATTTATTCTAAAAAAAAAAGTCATGGTTTTAAACAGTAATTTTGAAAAACCATGAAACTCAAGTTAAAGTTCCGCATTTGGTTTTGTAACTATTTTCGAGTATCATGCTCTGACGTTGGCAATTAATATAATTGCACGTTCCATGTCAACAGAGACCAGTGCTAAATACTTCGATGTTAAACGTTGACCAAAATCTCTCACCCACTCACTCACGTGTCAATGGAGAAAAATATATAACTAATGTCAAAAAACGTATTGTAAACATTGTACACCATTTATGTGCTATTCTATGCAACTATTTTTCGCCCGAGATGGTTTCTGACAAAGTAATCTTTGTTTATTTGGGGGGAGCGGATGAAAATGGGAAAAGAAGGGGGGGAGGGGCTGAGTGGGGTACCCGAAAAATTTTGTGAAATTTTTTCCTCCAAAATGTTTTTAAACAGCAATTAATTACCATTAATATGATTTTGTACCATTTTGGATTTTCATATTTTTTAAAAAATATTTCTTTTTTTGGAAAATCAAAAGAAAATGTGTTATAATTTACTACGTTTAAAATTTTTCATCACTGTTAATATTTGAAGTGCTGAAAAGTTTTTGTGAAAAACTCGCATAAACAAAATTTTTCTAAATTTATTATTTTAATTAAAAATAGGACTTTTTGAATAGATTTTGTAAAATAGGTATACGTATTTTTACTAATAACTTAAACCTTCTGATTCATCCGTGTACGCACCTGACGGAAAAAATGTTTGTGTGACCAAATGCACTTTAATAAGCAGATTTAACACACAAACTCTTCCACTGAGTGACATTACAACGCATAGCGAGTACTCTTATTAAATATTCTATCTCAGTCAATTAAAAACCACGTAAACGTGGTCGCGGGTTATAGCTAGTTACAATAAATAAAACGCGAGCTAGATAGTCAAGAATAATTAATAAATAAGTTATGTATAAATATGTACACGTGTATATATTTTACATTGTTAAATACTTTAATTAAATTTAACAGTTTTATTGTTTTTCAGAAAATATTCGTAATTACTATTTTGTTTCTTTTTTGTTAGTACTAAAAAAATCGTGGTGACTTATATTAATAATGATTTAATGGAATTTTTTTCCAGAGGTATCCAAACACGTGTTACCTTTTATCGTGATTGCCTTCGTCTGTGTGAGACGAGATTTTTTTCACGTAACTCTGCTGACAGCATTTTGGCTACTATACTCAGACTGTTTGATATTTGCATACGGGCAGATAAGCCATGACCAATATATATCTTCCGATCAGAAATATAACAGTGTTCTGTATGATCCTAAACATTTTTGAGAGAGAAGAAAAAATATTTTCTCCACGAAGCAATGATCGTAATAGCTATGTACAAAATCTGTACGAATATTGAACGAAAATTGTTATTAGAAATATAAACCGTCAAATTTAATGGATTCGCCCAGTTTGTATTCGAGCCTACGTTTCAATGAGAAAATTCTTAATTTGTTTTTAACCCGTTTGTTACTTGCCTTGCTAAAAATCAAAGTATTAATTATGATTCTATATTTATATTCAACCATGTTTGAAGTATACGTGCAAAAAAAATAATAATACGTGATTAAAATATTATAGTGTAATAATCGATAAATAAATGAAAAAACGCAGTAGTCATATTTGTTTGGAACGAAGAATTAACCACGAGCGTATATAATTTGATATGTTTTAATAAGCTAGCTTTAGTTTCTCGTCTATTTAGTTGTCTGTTAAATTACAACTGTGTGATAAAAGAGTTTTCGTGTTTTAATGCCTGTTTGATACAAAATTTGATATAGATTTTAAGCTTCCCAATGAGCTTAAGACTTGAATCTCTAAACACAGCTCAAAAATTATTGTAATGCAATATAATAGGAAAAAATTGCAAAGAAAATTATTTAAATACAAAAATGGAAATAATATTTAAATTTTTGCAAGGCTAAACCGCAGTCAATAATATATAAATAAAATAGAACTTAAACTTACCACGTTTATTACACGAACTAAAAAAAATGTTTGTCCTGTTAATACATTTGCAATATTTGAAACGACAATTGTGGAGCTCAAGCGGTAGATAAATTATACATGACAAGTACAATTATGGCACTAACAATTTTATTGCATGGCAAATTAATTAATTCAGTCAAACTAGGTTAAGTTTAATAGTTTCGTGTAAAAATAATTAGTAATAAGCTGAATTTTTGCGGAGGCTTTCCTCACAACTCACTCTTCAGTATGTTAAAAATCCCAGCTAACAGAATAGAGCTGTGGCTGCCATATTGGAACATGGTAGCTGAAAATTACATTACTGCATACTTCAGTATAACAGACGGAACAAAATTATCTTCATGAAAAAGATTCTATGAAGTTTTTTTTTATAAAACCAGTAGTTAGCCACAAAAGCCTCATATTTAGCAACATCTACCAAGAATTGGAATTTTACGTAAGTCAAGACAAGTTTCACCTTAGTAAAATCATTTGGAGAACTTTATATATGTGTGAAATGCACCCCTGTAATGAATTGCAGTATCCTAGGTCAAAATACGTAGGAAAAATCCCCTATGAAGGAAAAGCTTAATGTTCCGACTTCAAACCCTTCATATCCGTTTTATTTAAGATCCGAAGAAAATGTTCCAAAATATTCGTAAGAGATACCTGCTTACTAAATGCCAAGTACCTGCGCTTGAAAACCTCCAAGTTATGGAGAACGGACAAGAACATTTTCGGCCATCCGAAAAAGACCTCTCCAGTCCATCTACTCCACCCACAGGAAATTTTATGACCTAGGGACGTGAGATTTGGTAAACCTCTCACGAATATTTTTTTAGCACATTCTCGGGATTTAAAAAACTATAATAACGGACTGGAAGGGTTCGAAGTCGGGGAGTATCTCTTACGTCTTTTGACATAGGTTGCTGTAATTTGGTACAGATGCACCTTTTTACACCGATGTAAAGTCCTCCAAAGAATTTTACAAAGAAAAAACTAGGTTAGACAGGCATAAAATTCTATTTACTGGCAGACGTTGCGTTTATGACTAAACTACTGATTTAATGAAAAAAAAATCCATAGAGACATCTGCGTTTTTTAATACAGTGCAGAAGTATTTTTACACTAAAGAACACCACTTTCGACGAAAATGCATATATGTCACTTTTGGCTACCATTTTTTCAATATGACGACCGAAGCTTCATTCCGATTGGTGGGGACAGTATTTTGAATAGTAAAGTATAAGTAAGGCGTCTGCAAAAATTCAGCTTACTTCTAATTATTTAATCTAAAATGTCTTATTTGACTGGACTAAACGATACTGTCTACACTACTGAATGCGCTACACGTTTTTCGTTTTTAATCTTACAATTATTTTCTCAGGATATATTATTATATACTATTTAGTTTCTACTAAAAACGTGGTATATAATAATTCTACAATTCTTCATTTAAATATATCTTGAAGAATGCTGCTCTGCTTCAAATTCTAATAACTGTCTAACTGAAAAGTTATATGTATGATTAATATTTTTTTAAAACTATTTTCCCTAAGTCCGTATTTTGGGTTTTGGTATACTACACGTGTAAGGCACTTCTGACTGTGCAATGTTAATTAATGATTGTCTTTTACTGTGTCGTAATATAAGAGCCTCAACTTATGTAACATTTGTTATCATTGAGTTCTTTATTTATATTTACGACGATGATTGTTGACGTTACTGTACATTTCTTACGTTGTGCTGGTCAATACTAGCGAGAGAATAAAACTGTAGATTTGCAAAGTTTTCCTTCGCGAACTGATGAATTTCCAAGAAAGCATGACTTCACATGGATGCTCGTAGTCAATGAATCACATATTGTCCTCAGATATTGACATGGTGATGAAGAATAGTCTGTCGCCAATGAACAACGGGAATTTTGCAGTTTCCGATCTGTTTCTTGCAATTTTTTGTGTGAATCAGTATTTTCACACTAACATTTGAGGGGCATATATTTATAGTGGTGCAAGTCAGTTAAAATAGTTTTATTGTAAATAATTTTTGTAATCACATGCAAAATGCAGTACTTTCTTGCGATACTGTAATAGTATCCAGCAATTCAGTTAAGAGTGAAATATATTTACAGAAAAATCTTCGCAAACGTGTATGTAATATGCATAATTACGACACTACTAAATATTTCTGACTTACACAACAATAAATCTCAGCCCCTCTTTTGTAAACCTGCCAGTGGCTAAAAATGTGACGTATAAAAATAAAACAAATAATCTGTGTATTTGTGTGTAAATGTGTTTGTACGCTCTACCAACTTCTGAGTGACCAGCGATAGTTATATGAAGACAGCTCCTATCTTGTCTATATAACTACTATTACCTGCCATCAGCAAGGCTGGCTGTGATTGTAGCGTGAAATTGTCACGGTGTTCCTCGCCTCACAACCTTGTAGTCCGCGAATATCAGAGAGCTTGGTCGTCATTATGGATGCAACAGAGAGCACTGCATGACAACAAGGGAAAATACCCTGGAGCGCGTATAAAAGAAAAACAAAGCGGAGCATTATAAAAACAAACAGGAGACCAGCCTATTTTCAGAGTTGGTAGAAGAAAAGATGAATATTTCTTCTTCTAAAATGTTTACTTCCCAATGGTTAAACCACGTTTTGTCAGATGTAAAAAAAAAAAAAAAAAAAAACATTGAATTACGTTATTTGTAGAGCGTGACATCTTTACCCATATTAATACAGTATTAAAAAACTCTTTACCTGCAGCGAAACAAAGTCTTTTTATGCACAGTTAAGGATAACATATTTTACTTTTCAGTGTATCTCTATACATACATAATGAAGTGCCCCACTCATTCATTCACTCATCAACGCACAGTCCAAACCGCTCGACCTAGAAACGTGAAATTGTCAATGTAGCTTTCACTCACGGCGTAGGCACCCACTAAGGAAGAATTTTTCGAAAATAGAAAATTAAAAGGGTGACAAGGGGCAAAACGTGTGTTCGTGAAATTCTCGATAACTCCCTAACCTGATGATATATTGTTAATTCTTTTAATTTAAAATGTTGCCTAAGCAAATTAATATTTCATAATTGTTCGATTTTTCGAATTTCGGTAATTAAGGTGGTGAAAAGCCGTTAAATGTGTTTTCAATAAATCATCTATTTCTCTTAAAGCATTTAAGATATCGAGGTGATATTTGCATTAGAATAATGCTCATGTAAATGTCTAAAAAGAAGTTTTAGGATTTTTCAAAATTCGTCCTTGTAAGCCGGTAAAGAAATGAAACGTGTTTTCAATTAATCATCAATTTGAGATATCGAGGTGGTTTTTGCTTTAAAATGAAGCTTACGTAAATACCTAAAAAGTTATTTCAGGATACATGCTCTTTTATTCAAGTTTGGGTGCGTAAACATATATAAACAAATTTAACGAAATTCGCAAATTAATTATATTTAGAGAATATAGTAACACCATCAATTAAAACTTAATTATAAGTTAATTATTCTTTTCTATATTACACGCGGGCGAAGCCGCAACGGGACAGCTAGTCCAAAATATAATTGAACCGACTGTTCTATTCCAAAGAAGTATACAACGTGAGAGTTGAATATCAAATCTTAAATTACTTTAAGCCATAATTACATTTAATATTTCATAACACATATTATATTCATTAAAATTAAAAATGTTTTCGAATGTACAAGTAATAAACCAAATTGTTTTGTCATGAAGGATCACTAATTATTGTAGCACCAACTTACAGCATTCAGCTGTCTAATTCGTAATTGGAATAGTGTGAATAGCATTCCATTATGTACGCTCTTCTTGTTTTCCGAACTAATGTAGATCACTAATAGCCATGCGCTTGGAACGGTATTGTTCATTGTAATTATGTATTATGTAAACAAGCAGACTATTTAGCGTAATGTTTCAGTGTAATTTGTTTTAACTGCTGGTATTCCTGTAATGATAGTTGTACAGTCTAAAAAGTATAACCATATCGATATCAGCAACAGTAAGGAATAAGGAATGAATACATTCGCATAACAGCACGTGCAAGAATCGCACATATAATTTATTCATAAAAAAAAAACAGATGTATATTGCTCATGAGCTTTTGCAAAGCGAAGCAGATTCCGATAGTTTTTCTACCCAAGTCCATTCCACTTTCATAAGTATTTATTTGTGGTCATTATATATACATAAACATATAGGTGTATGTGTGTTTCCTATGGACTCCAAAACACCTGGAGCGATTTTGATGAAAATTTCAGGCAAAATTCAGATTAGCCCAGCGGGTGATCCTGTGAAGTTAGGTAGCGGTGAGATCAAAAGAATTTTAATTTTTGGCTGTTTGCCAATTTTGTGTCATATTTTACCTACAAATTAATAAATACATTTATTAAGTAGGATTGAAACTTGGAAGTGTGTGACATGTCAATATACGGACATAAATTCTTGGCTATAGATAATTAGTGCTGCTCGGGTAGCTAGTAACTCATTTGCACACATACACACAAAACACACACACACACACATACACATACATATATATATATATATATATATATATATATATATATATATATGGCTTATTTTATACCGTATGGTCTAGAGGGAACCTGTATTTCAACTCAGAATAGGGTTACAAAACATAAAATAGAAGGGAAATTGTACGTATTACAACAAATTACGAGAGGTTACACTGGAAAATGATCGAGTGAGCTGATCCAGAGGTTATGCACTTAATTTAAAATGGGGGGGGGGGACCTGGTACGGTTCACAGGCCGGCCAGCCTGATTTATGTTTTCCCTGGTTTTGCATAATCACTCCAGGCAAATGGTGGAATAGTTACTTACAACATGCAATAACTTATTCCTTCTCTTTACTTCTTGATTATCAGATATATTTTTTTTCGTAAGTACCGACCTCGTTGATGGTGAGATGATAAGCGCTACTACCTGCTTGTCAACAGAGGAAAAAAGCTTGAAAAATATAAATTTGAAAGGTAGGCCAACCTTCAAAAGAAGAAACGCCATGCAATATTTTTGCGCTTGAGAATTTAGTCTTACTTATGCGAGAAAAGTGTGTTTTAATTATATTAACGGTAACTAATGAGTATTATTTTGGAAGTATTTGTGACAGTGGTTTAGTTTTAGAAATTGTCATTTCGATAGCGTCACTGTCTCTTTAAGACAGCGAACTTGTTGCGCATGTTCAGTAAAAGGATTCCTCTCACTAACGAAATGTAACATTTGCATGGAAGTCAAACATTCGCTCATTTTCTCAGAGTAGATGAGGTTTGTCTTTCAGAAAACGAGTAAGTTTCTCTTCGCCCTGCCTTGCTTCTCTGCACCGCTCGGCATCTTTGTTACGTAACGTCTTAATTAAAGTAGCAATCTCGTCTCTTCTCTTCCCCGTTCTAACAGGCACATCTGCTTTCTCGATGGATTCGAGCGTTCAGTCATTATCACGAAGAGTGTTAAACCATCCCTTAATCCACTTTAATAGCACCGTTTCCCAATAGAGCGTTCCGACCTCAACCGTTAAACGGTTATTATCAACACCTCACGATGTCTGCATGTTCTACTTCACAACTCTCCTACTAAGATTGCTCAAAGAAATACACCGTTTACTCATTTGAAATATTATGAAGACTCGTAACAGTATGGTGTTGTGGTTTAATTTTGGCGCCTACCAGCATTGCAAAAAAATAATAATAAAGTTCGCAATCATTAGTTATAGTGATAATCCAATGACTTAGTTTGTAAAATGTCCGCCTAACACAATATACGAGATTGTAATAATACATGCTTTGAATATCGACATAATACTTTAACACATGTTTTATTTTCTTCTGCTCGTGGTTCTTAATATTGTTTACTATTTAATAAATTGGAACCAATTTAATGCCCAGATTTCAAAGTTTACTTAAAAATTAAGGGAATTTCAGAGTAATGGAAGTTTCGCAACAAACTTGAATAATTATTTTTCTGGAACCATAGGAAAACATTTAATTTTACTGTTATTACAACCCGAGTTGGAGAACATACTATGCTCTATTAATACTTGGGTGAAAGTACTTTGCATTTTCGATGCCTTAAAATGCGGAAACGGTAAGGATGACACAACAAGCACATGACGCATTCTCCTAGCCTTTACGAACAAGTCACTGAACTGGCGTATAATATTCTCGCCGACAACTCACTTGTGACACTCGGCGAAGACTCTTATCATTCTACGATATATTATTAAAGATAAAGGTTTATTGAAGACGCCTATACCTTTCAAAATGTCTCCTGAACCAATATTTCCATACCTAAATATGACAACAAATTGACCTATTTTCGCAATATTCGGGCATTGTAAAACTAAACTTTAAAGATACATGGAGGACCTGAGATGAGCATACAGACGTGAAACGTTCTCTAAATGATATTCCTAAGCAAATACCACTTATGCACCCTGGGAAGTTTCTGCATAAGCTTGTTTCAGCCAACGTTCTGCATGCCCTTCGGAGACATGGACAGAAGGCATCCTTGAAAAGGTGACAAATAAACAATGTTGAAAATTTAGATTACACCGTAAGTAGCCGCCAATACAATCATTCGATGAATATTTTACGATTTTTTTACACTGTCCACGGTTATGTCACAACATTAAAAAGTGAAAATAATTGCAGTGTGGTTGTTGATAACACCATTTTATTGTACCGCGTTTAGTAAGGGAATCATAAAATCGTGCGGTGCCTGAGAAACGCGCGTGAAATCACATCTGAAACGTTATCACTAGAAAGCAACTGTAGGCGAATGTTACAAAATGTCTACAGTGCCCCTTATGTATACAACTTGTAATTAAAATACGTGCATCAGAGCATACGCTGTGCATTTCAAACTCACACGCACACGTGTAAGCACACGCAAACTCGAAGCGAATGAGGTTGGCGAGCAACATTCTAAAGAAAGTTTTTAAATATTTAGCCTACTCTTTTAGTAAAACAACATCCTTTCGTTCATACTAGTAATGAAACGTGGGTTAGTTCTCAATTTTTTTTCTTTTTCCGTAGATGAATTACCATGTATATTTACAGCATTTTTTGAATGGTATATTTAGAAAAGACATGCGTAACTACAATAATTTTCCTAATTTTCTGCTTACGGGTTATAGGAGCTGTGATTTAATACAGTTCTGAATTTGTTGAGTGCTTTGCAACTATAATTCAGAACAATCTTCACTGTTGTTCAAAAGTATAGTATATGAATTAATTAAATACAACTTTATTTGGCTGTGCTCTTCTTACAGTTTGAGTAAACAGTACACATGGCAGACTTTAACGTAAAAGAAAATGTGTGCTTGTGATAAGTTTACTGCTTATAACGGAGCTACTATAGGGGATAATTTGTGTAAACTGCATTGTTACTGCTACATAAAGATTCATTAAAGGTAAAATGGAAATATTTTTGCTGGTGAACGAATACTTGATTGCAGCAACGCCATGTTTGCTTAAGCAACGTCTAATTAATTAATTAATTTCATACACGACATATTCAATCAAAGGCCGTTTTACAAATGTACATGTTTTACAAACTCAACACTATTATTAATTTTAAATTTTAAATGTGCATAAATTATGAAAATTGATTAATTTAGATCTTAATGTAAAAATATAAGTTAAAACTGACCTCACTTTGCGTCCATCACTATTAACATATTAACATTTTTAAAAATTTAATGAGAAGTTTGCAAAATATAGTAAAAAAAATGCACAGAAATACTGAAACACAAAAAATACAGCGACGGATTATATAAAAAATAGACGTTACTTTTAACACAAATATCAAAACACTTTTTAACACAACAGATCAGCGAGTTGTTCCAACTCGTTCAAACTGGACGTAATTTATTTCCAAATACTTCACACTCTGTAACCGATTTCGTTAATAATAATTTTCCCACGCACATTAACAACCCGTAATCAAGCATATCAGAACACATGTTATTCAGATGGCACAAGTTGTTGACAATGAAGATGTCCGTATGTACTATGCATTAGTTATCTGACGTACACTGTACATTACAATTTTATCTACAGGATTTTCTGTGATTTCAAAATTGCTCCTCATCCACTCGCTTATCCAGCAAGTACAATAGTTTTACGAAAGTAAAATAATTAAATTATGTTTTTGATATGTTTGTTACTACGTTCAGAAAAGAGCGCTTGTTTGTGAAATATACCATACAAGATGCATTAGTAACGCTAAAACTTTGTTTACAAGGATGGAGTCTACTTCCGAGGGGACTGTCTAGTACGTACTCGCCGTCATCGCTCGGCCAGTGTGAATGCAGAAGACATAGAGCTGTGCGACGGTTCAGTGCTCATGCGAGTCAAGTAGTTTCAGTGGAGACCCAGCCACTTATCCCTCGGCGTCTCTCTCCACTGCATTTAGTCACTTCGCTTCTTACGCAACATGTGTAAACAATCAGTTGAATGTGTTGTGCTAGTGAGTGAAGAGATTTTTGTCAGCGCTTAACATCGAGGTCTTTAGCGCTGGTGAAGGGTGATATGATGTATGGAGCAGCACCGAAATGAATGGCGGAGGAAACGGGAGATCCCCGAGAAAACCCGCCGACCAACGGCATCGTCCGGCACGATTCTCACATGCGAAAACCCGGGGACCGACCCCACCGGGAGTTGAAACTGGATCGCCTTGGTGGGAGGCGAGAGGTCGGACCCCTCGGCCACCGCGAATTGTAGGGCTATTCAAAGTTAAATAATTTTAGACAACAACCTAGTTTATAAACGATATAGCCTAACTATTTAAAAGTTTTTGAAACAAATAAATACCTCGCCCTTACTATCCATAACCCGCTGCAGTCTTCGCATTTAAATGCGTGTATTTACAAGTGAGATAATTTTTAACGATATACTTTTTAAAATATTAGATCCACGTAGAAACATACCGCAGGCTTCTGACGTTTTCGTGCAGTGACCGTAGGATAGCGACCAAATGTTTCATGATAATGAATGTAGAAATTTAATAGTGCACGGAAAGAAATATTTTGTGGCAACTACAAAAATTTTGCACGTATATTTAATTAATGGTTACCACAAAAACATTTCTTTGCATCACTTAAATATTATGGCCACCATAAAATTATTATGTGATTACTACAAAATAATTTTGCAGGAAAGAATTCCTATAAATGTTTTCTTTCAGTGTGTGCTAAAATGAAAGAGCGTTCCGTATGCTGGCAATGGAAATAATATAGTATAGTCTCTAATATGTTTTTATTCAGCTGTGGGTCCTCACACACCATATCATATTTTGATGTTAAACTTGATAGCGAGAAATGAGAAATGTAGAATGAAATATAAACCTGCATTGCTGATGTAATATTAGATAGCACGCAGAGACAAAACTGGCTCACTGGCTACACGATGGTAGGCCGTTGGGGATTTTATATATTAATTTGTATGATGCTTAATATAAACACGTATATGTGTATATATATATATATATATATATATATATATATATATATATATATATATATACACATATATATAACTGCCATGAAAACCGATAAAAAAACTTAACAAATCACTAGTTAGTTCACTGGTGCTGGATTCCTATATTAATATTTTGTGTTTATGCAGATATGTACACGTAATAGTGTTAACATTTTTGTTTATTCTCTATAACAAAGCACAAAAAAAACATGAAACGACAGTGACATTTCGTAAAAGTTTCGTGTAAAGGTTTAAAATATGTGAGTTGAACATACATCGACGGGTTCGTGCTTCAGTTTACAATGAATTTGGCAATTGAAAACGGATTCAGGTGAACATAATGGTATGGTGCTCCCCTAAGCTATTGAATTATGTAATCCGTATTGTTATGTTTTAAACGTCATGGTCAAAATTATTTCCGCACGAACTAAAAATACTGCGTGACTTTTACTGTTAAATTTGACTTACTGGTTAGTATTCTGTTATTTATAATCATGTTACGCTTCAGCACGAAAATGTTTTATGCAGTACTAGTGTGGAAATTCCAAGTATTTTGGTCTAACTTTTATGTGTCGTTGGAAGTTTCTCGAACACTAAGAATCCACCCTTAAGTAGTGTTTGATGTTTTAAGATCTCAGTGCTAACTTGTGGTGAACTTAGAACATACAGATGCAGCTATATTTTTAGTATTTAACATAATTTGATATACGTCGCAATGATTAAATGCGTTTATATATATATATATATATATATATATATATATATAGTCGCAATCTCCCCTTTTATTTTTAGTTTTTATTATATAGTCTTTGAACATTGACTCTTGAAATGCGTGCTGGTAGGGAGACCGGACACAAAATAGGCTGTTGCCTACGACTACTGCTCATGTAGTGCTAACATTACAGTTAAAATTGAAAGAATAATTCCCAGAGGATATTTATATTTTAAAAAGAAATAAAACATACGTTCAATTGCCAGAAACCTTTATATAAAAATTTAAATATTAGATTTTACAAGTGGTTGGTTGTTAAGTTTGCACATACCATTATATTAATATTTGAAATAGTTGTTCTTATATAAACGGGGCCCCTTACAAACAAATTTTAGTTTGAATATTTAAATATAACATATAATATAACAAATACTTTAGATTACTTTTTCATTAATATTTAATACAACAGACGCGTTTATGTTGAATGTTGAGAAAGAGAGTAACA
>PNEQ01134637.1:0-10804 GCA_003012365.1 Medauroidea extradentata | reverse complement strand
TCTTGCACTAAGTTGCACTTTCTTGCACTAAGTTGCACTTTCTTGCACTAAGTTGCACTTTCTTGCACTAAGTTGCACTTTCTTGCACTAAGTTGCACTTTCTTGCACTAAGTTGCACTTTCTTGCACTAAGTTGCACTTTCTTGCACTAAGTTGCACATTCTTGCACTAAGTTGCACTTTCTTGCACTAAGTTGCACTTACTTGCACTAAGTTGCACTTACTTGCACTAAGTTGCACAATCCTGCACTAAGTTGCAATTTCTTGCACTAAGTTGCAACTTCTTGCACTAAGTTATACTTTATTGCACTATGTTGCACTTTATTGCATTAAGTATATCTGTTTTACACTTTCTTGCACTAAGTTGCACTTGCACTGAGTTCCTTAAACATACATAAAATTAACTAATTAAACTAAAATACCCCTAATTAACAGAAGCTAGCCTACCCCGACCTAACCTACCCCGAACTAACCTAACACGACCTAACCTAACACGATGTAACCCGATCTAACCTAACCCGACCTAACATAACACGACCTCACCTAATACGACCTAACCTAAGACGACCTAACCTAACTCGACCTAACATAACCCGACCTAACCTAACCCGACCTAACCTAACGCGACCTTACCTAACCCGACCTAACCTAACTCGACCTAACCTAACCTAACCCAACCTAACCTAACCTAACCCAACCTAACCTAACCTGACCATACCTAATCTTATCTAACCTAAACTAATCTAACTTAACCTGACCTAACCGAAAATTTATTGCACATTGTAGCACTAAGAAGCACTTTCGTGCATGAAGTTGTACATTCATGTGTAAGTTGTACATGCTTGCACTAAGTTGCACTTTCTTGCACTAAGTTGCACTTTCTGTCTTTAATTTCCACTTTCTTGCACTAAGTTGCACTTTATTGCATTTACTATCACTTTTTGGACTTTGCTGCTTTTTATTGCACTTTGTTGCACTTTATTGTACTATGTTGCACTTCCTTGCACTATTTTGCACTTTAATGCAGTATTTATGCATTTTCTTGCAATAGGTCACACTTTCTTGCACTTTGTTGCACTTTTTTGCACTATGTTGCAATTTATTGCATTAAGTTTATCTGTTTTACATTTTCTTGCACTAAGGTTCTCTTTTTTGCACTAAGGTGTATTCTTTTTGCACCTAAGGTGCACTTTTTGCACTAAGTTGCACTTTCTTGCACAAAGTTGCACTTTCTTGCACAAAGTTGCACTTTCTTGCACTAAATTGCACTTTCTTGCACTAAGTACCAATTTAATGCACTATGTTGCACTTTATTGCACTTAGTTGCTCTTTATTGCACTATGTTGCACTTTATTGAACTATGTTGCACGTTCTTGCATTATGTTGCACTTTATTGCACTATGTTGCACATTCTTGCACTATTTTGCACTTTCTTGCACTATTTTGCACTATCACGCACTATTTTGCATTTTCTTGCAATATTTTGCACTTTTATGCACTAAAATGAATTTCAATGCACTACTTATGCATTTTTTCGCAACAAGTAGCACTTTCTTGCACTATATATGCATTTTCTTGCAATAAGTAGCACTTTCTTGCACTTTGTTGTACTTTATTGCACTTTGTTGCACTTTCTTGCACTATTTTGTACTTTTATGTACTATATTGTACTTCAATGCACTATTTTGCATTTTCTTGCAATAAGTGTCACTTTCTTACACTTTGTTGCACTTGAATGCATTATGTTGCACTTTCTTGCACTTTGTTGCACTTAATTGCACTATGTTGCACTTTCCTGCACTACTTTTCACTTTCTTGAACTTTTTGCACTTACTTTCACTATGTCGCATTTTAATGCACTATATTGTATTTTAATGCTTTATTTATGCATTTTCTTGCAATCAAGTGCACTTTCTTGCAATTTGTTGCACTTTATTGAATTAAGTTTATCTGTTTTACACTTTCTTGCACTAAGTTGCCTTCGCACTATGTTCCACTTGCACTGAGTTCCTTAAAGATACATAAAATTAACTAATTAAACTTAAATACCCCTAACTAAGAGAAGCTTGCCTACCCCGACCTAACCTACCATGAACTAACCTAACACGACCTAACCTAACACGACGTAACCCGACCTGACCTAACCCGACCTTACCTAACACGACCTAACCTACTACGACCTAACATAACCAGACCTAACCTAACTTGACCTAACATTACCCGACCTAACCTAACCAGACCTAACCTAAACCGACCTAACCTAACCCGACCTAAGCCACCCCGAACTAACCTAACTTAACCTAACCCAACCTAACCTAACCTGACCAAACATAACCTTATCTAACTTATACTGATCTAACTTAACCCGACCTAACCTAAACTTTATTGCACTTTGTAGCACTAAGTAGCACTTTCGTGCATGAAGTTGTACATTCATGCACGAAGTTGTACATTCGAGCTCTAAGTTGCACTTTCTTGCACTAAGTTGCACTTTCTTTCAATATGTTGCACTTTCTTGCACTAAGCAGCACTTTCTTGCACTATGTTGCACTTTATTGCACTAAGTTGCACTTTTTGGACTTTGTTGCACTTTATGCACTATGTTGCACTTCCCTGCACTATTTTGCACTTTCTTGAACTATTTCCATTTATTTTCATTATTTTGCACTTAAATGCACTATATTGCACTTCAATGCACTATTAATGCATTTTCTTGCAATAAGTCGCACTTTCTTGCACTTCGTTGCACTTTTTTGCACTATGTTGCAATTTATTGCATTAAGTTTATATGTTTTGTACATTCTTGTACTAAGATGTACATTCTTGCACTTAGTTGTACATTCTTGCACTAAGTTGTAAATTCTTGCACTAAGTTGCACTTTCTAGCACTAAGTTGCAGTTTCTTGCACTAAGTTGCACTTTCTTGCTCTAAGTTGCACTTTTTTGCACAACTTTACACTGTCTTGCACTTAGTTGCACTTTCTTGCACTAAGTTGCACTTTCTTCAACTAAGTTGCACTTTCATGCACTAAGTTGCACTTTTTGCACTAAGTTGCACTTTCTTGCACTATGTTGCACTTTCTTGCACTAAGTTGCACTTTATTGCACTATGTTGCACTTTATTGCACTTTATTGCACTATGTTGCACTTTATTGTACTATTTTGCACTTTTATGCACTATATTAAACTTCAATGCACTATTTATGCATTTTCTTGCAATAAGTAGCACTTTCTTGCACTTTGTTGCACTGTATTGCACTGTGTTGCACTTTCTTACACTTTGTTGCAATTTATTGCACTATGTTGCACTTTATTGCACTATGTTGTACTTTCCTGCACTATTTTGCACTTTCTTTAACTATTTGCACTTATTTTCACTATGTCGCATTTTAATGCACTATATTGTACTTTAATACACTATTTATGCATTTTCTTGTAATAAGTTCCACCCTCTTGCACTTTGTTGCACTTTATTGCACTATGTTGCACTTTATTGCATTAAGTTTATCTGTTTTACACTTTCTTGCACTATGTTGCACTTGCACTGAGTTCCTTAAACATACATAAAATTAACTAATTAAACATAAATACCCCTAATTAACAGAAGCTAGCCCACCCCGACCTAACCTACCCCGAACTATCCTGACACGACCTAACCTAACACATTGTAAACTGACCTAACCTAACACATCGTAAACCGACCTAACCTAACCCGACCTAACCTTACACGACCTAACCTAAACCGACCTAACCTTACCGGACCTAACCTAACCCGACCTAACCTAACTCGACCTAACCTAACCTGACCTAACCTAACACGACCTAACCTAACCCGACCTAACCTAACCCGACCAAAACCTAACCCGACCTAACCTAACCCAACCTAACCTAACCTGACCAAACCTAACCTCATCTAACCTAAACTGATATAACCTAACCCGACCTAAACTAAACTTTATTGCACTTTGTAGCACTAAGTAGCACTTTCGTGCACGAAGTTGTACATTCATGCACTAAGTTGCGCTTCCTTGTTCTAAGTTGCAATTTCTTGCACTAAGTTGCACTTTCTTGCACTAAGTTGCTCTTTCTTGCACTGTTTTGCACTTTTATGCACTATATTGCACTTATATGCACTATTTGTGTTTTCTTGCAATAAGTTGCACTTTCCTGCACTTTGTAGCACTTTATTGAACTTTGTAGCACTTTACTGCATTAAGTTTATCTGTTTAGCACTTTCTTGCACTGAGTTGCACAAGCACTGAGTTCCTTCAACATTCATAAAATTGACTAATTAAACTTAAATATTCCTAATAACAGAAGCTAGCCTATCCCAACCTAACCTACCCAGAACTAACCTAACACGCCGAAAACAGACCTAACCTAACCAGACCTAACCTAACACGACCTAACCTAACCCGACCTAAACAAACTCGACCAAACCTAACCTGACCTAAAATACCTGACTTAACCTTACCCGACCTAACCTCACTCGACATAACCTAACCTGACCTAACATAATCCGACCTAAACTAACCCGACCTTACCTAACCCGACCTAATCTAACCCGACTAAACCTAACATGATCTAACCTAACCCAACCTAACCTAACCTGACAACACCTAACCTTATCTAACCTAAACTGATTTAACTTAACCCGACCTAACCTTAACATAATTGCACTTTGTAGCGCTAAGTATCACTTTCGTGCACGAAGTTGTACATTCTTGCACTAAATTGTACATTCTTGCAATAAGTTGCACTTTCTTGCACTAAGTTGCACTTTCTTGCACTAAGTTGCACTTTCTTGCACTAAGTTGCACTTGCTTGCACTAAGTTGCACATTCCTGCACTAAGTTGCAATTTCTTGCACTAAGTTGCAACTTCTTGCACTAAGTTATACTTTATTGCACTATTTTGCACTTTATTGTATTAAGTTTATCTGTTTTACACTTTCTTGCACTAAGTTGCACTTGCACTGAGTTCCTTAAACATACATAAAATTAACTAATTAAACTAAAATACCCCTAATTAACAGAAGCTAGCCTACCCCTACCTAACCTACCCCGAACTAACCTAATACGACCTAACCTAACACGATGTAACCCGACCTAACCTAACCCGACCTAACATAAAACGACCTTACCTAACACGACCTAACCTAACACGACCTAACCTAACCCGACCTAACCTAACTCGACCTAACCTAACCCGACCTAACCTAACCCGACCTAACCTAACCCGACCTAACCTAACCCGACCTAACCTAACCCGACCTAACCTAACCCGACCTAACCTAACCCGACCTAACCTAACCCGACCTAACCTAACCCGACCTAACCTAACCCGACTTAACCTAACCTAACCCAACCTAACCTAACCTGACCATACCTAACCTTATCTAACCTAAACTAATCTAACTTAACCCGACCTAACCTAAACTTTATTGCACATTGTAGCACTAAGAAGCACTTTCGTGCATGAAGTTGTACATTCATGCGTAAGTTGTACATGCTTGCACTAAGTTGCACTTTATTGCACTAAGTTGCACTTTCTGTCTTTAAGTTCCACTTTCTTGCACTAAGTTGCACTTTATTGCACTTACTATCACTTTTTGGACTTTGCTGCTTTTTATTGCACTTTGTTGCACTTTATTGTACTATGTTGCACTTGCTTGCACTATTTTGCACTTTCATGTACTATTTGCACTTATTTTCACTATGTTGCACTTAAATGCAGTATTTATGCATTTTCTTGCAATAAGTCACACTTTCTTGCACTTTGTTGCACTTTTTTGCACTCTGTTGCAATTTATTGCATTAAGTTTATCTGTTTTACACTTTCTTGCACTAAGTTGCTCTTTTTTGCACTAAGGTGTATTCTTTTTGCACTAAGGTGCACTTTTTGCACTAAGTTGCACTTTCTTGCACAAAGTTGCACTTTCTTGCACAAAGTTGCACTTTCTTGCACTAAATTGCACTTTCATGCACTAAGTTCTAATTAATGCACTAAGTTGCACTTTCTTGCACTAAGTTGCACTTTTTGCACTAAGTTGCACTTTCTTGCACTAAGCTGCACTTTCTTCAACTAAGTTGCACTTTCATGCACTTAGCTGCACTTTTTGCACTAAGTTGTACTTTCTTGCACTAAGTTGCACTTTTTGCACCTAGTTGCACTTTTTGCACTAATTTGCACTTTATTGCACTAAGTTGCACTTTATTGCACTATGTTTTACTTTGTTGCACTATGTTTCACTTTCTTGATCTATTTGCAATTATTTTCACTATATTGCAATTCAATGTACTATTTATACATTTTCTTTCAATAAGTTGCACATTCCTGCACTTTGTTGCACTTTATTGCACTATGTTGAATTTATTGCATTAAGTTTATCTGTTTTATACTTTCTTGCACTAAGTTGCACTTGCACTGAGTTCCTTCAACATTCATAAAATTGACAAATTAAACTTAAATACCCCAAATTAACAGAAGCTAGCCCAGCCCGACCTAACCTAACCCGAACTAACTTAACGCGACCCATGCCACGCAGTAAGCTGAAGAAAGAAACTTCACTGTAAAGAACGCCTGCCCAAGCACGTCCGATATCATGTCGCAGCAGATACCGTCCCGACAGACCTCCCACGCTACAAGGCACATACAACTGCAGCCAAACAGCCCTGCCGAGAGCCGGCCCGCACAACACAACACAGCACAGCCAGGCACTGGGTTCAGCCTAATCCCAAAAGGAAATAACGTCACCTTGCCTTAAGGGCCTAATATAACAAACCAAGAGAAATTTTTAAAAAACCAAACTACCAACTATTTAATCTGGCCAAGACACCAAGAAAAATATCCTCCATCGGATGTGAGATAAAACAAATTTAACAAGCTAACCCGATAACCTTGAAAATTTCCACCGTAACAATATTGACTAATTAAACTTAAATATCCCTAATAACAGAAGCTAACCTAACCCGACCTAACCTACCCAGAACTAACCTAACCTAACATGCCGAAAACCGACCTAACCTAACAAGACCTAACCTAACACGACCTAACCTAACCCGACTTAAACAAACTCGACCAAACCTAACCTGACCTATAATAACCCGACCTAACCTAATTTGAACTAACCTAAACCGACCTAACCTAACCTTATCTAACCTAAACTGATTTAAATTAACCGGACCTAACCTAAACATTATTGCACTTTGTAGCACTAAGTAGCACTTTCGTGCACGAAGATGTACATTCTTTCACTAAGTTGTACATTCTTGCACTAAGTTGCACCTTCTTGCACTGAGTTGCACTTTCTTGCACTAAGTTGCTCTTTCTTGCACTAAGTTGCACTTTCTTGCACTATTTTTCACATTCTTGCACTATTTTTCACTTTTATGGACTATATTAAACTTCAAAGCACTATTTATTACTTTTTTCAATAAGTTGCACTTTCTTGCAATTTGTTGCACTTTTTTGAACTATGTTGCACTTTATTTCATTAAGTATATCTCTTTTGTACATTCTTGCACTAAGATGTACATTCTTGCACTAAGTTGTACACTCTTGCACTAAGTTGCACTTTCTTGCACCAAGTTGCACTTTCTTGCACTAAGTTGCAGTTTCTTGCACTAAGTTGCACTTTCTTGCACTAAGTTGCACTTTCCTGCACTTAGTTGCACTTTCTTGCACTAAGTTGCACTTTCTTGCACTAAGTTGCACTTTCTTGCACTAAGTTGCACTTTCTTGCACTAAGTTGCACTTTCCTGCGCTAAGTTTCACTTTCTTGCACTAAGTTGCAACTTCTTGCACTAAGTTGCACTTTCTTGCACTAAGCTGCACTTTCTTCATTTCAGTTGCACTTTCATACACTAAGTTGCACTTTTTGCACTAAGTTGCACTTTCATGCACTAAGTTGCAATTTTTGAACTAAGTTGCACTTTCTTGCACTAAGATGCACTTTATACACTTAGTTGCACTTTTTCACAAAGTTGCACTTTTTTCACTATGCTGCACTTAAATGCACTAAGTTGCACTTTATTGCACTTAGTTGCGGTTTATTTCACTAAGTTGCACTTTATTGCACTAAATTTCTTTTTATTGCACTAAGTTGCACTGTATTGCACTATGTTGCACTTTCTTGCACTTTGTTCCAATTTATTGCACTATGATGCACTTTATTGCATTAAGTTTTTCTGTTTTACACTTTCTTGCACTAAGTTGCACTTGCACTGAGTTCCTTAAACATACATAAAATTAACTAATTAAACATAAATACCCCTAATTAACAGAAGCTAGCCTACCCCGACCTAACCTTACCCGAACTAACCTGACACGACCTAACCTAACACATCGTAAACCGACATAACCGAACCCGACCTAACCTTACATGATCTAAATTAACCCGACCAAACATAACACGACCTAACCTAACCCGACCTAACCTAACTCGACCTAACCTAACCTGACCAAACCTAACACGACCTAACCTAACCCGACCTTAACAAACTCAACCGAACCTAACCTGACCTATAATAACCCGACCTAAACTAACCCGACATAATATAACCCGACATAACCTAACTCGAACTAACTTAACCCGACCTAACCTAACCCGACATAACATAACCCGACCTAACATAATCCGACCTAACCTAACCCAACCTAACCTAACTTGACCAAACCTAACCTCATCTAACCTAAACTGATATAACTTAACCCGACCTAACCTTAACATAATTGCGCTTTGTAGCACTAAGTATCACTTTCGTGCACAAAGATGTACATTCTTTCACTAAGTTGTACATTCTTGCACTAAGTTGCACTTTCTTGCACTATTTTGCACTTTCTTGCACTATTTTTCACTTTTATGCACTATATTGCATTTCAATGCACAATTTATGCATTCTCTTGCAATAAGTTGCACTTGCCTGCACTTTGTTGCACTTTATTGAACTATGTAGCACTTTATTGCATTAAGTTTATCTGTTTTGCACTTTCTTGCACTGATTTTCACAAGCACTGAGTTCCTTCAACATTCATTATATTGACTAATTAAACTTAAATATCCCTAATAACAGAAACTAGCCTAACCCGACCTAACCTACCTAGAACTAACCTAACACGACCTAACCTAACATGCCGAAAACCGAACTAACATAACCAGACCTAACCTAACACGACCTAACCTAACCCGACCTAAACAAACTCGACCAAACCTAACCCGACCTAACCTAACTTGACCTAACCTAACCTGACCTAACATAACCCGACCTAAGCTAACCCGACCTTACCTAACCCGACCTAACCTAACACTTACCTAACCTAACATGACCTAACCTAACCCAATGTAACCTAACCTGACAAAACCTAACCTTACCTAACCTAAACTGATTTAACTTAACCCGACCTTAACTTAACATAATTGCACTTTGTAGCACTAAGTAGCACTTTCGTGCATGAAGTTGTACATTCTTGCACTAAGTTGTACATTCTTGCACTGTGCTGCACTTTCGTGAACTAAGTTGCACTTTCTTGCACTAAGTTGCACTTTCTTGCACTAAGTTGCACTTTCTTGCACTTAGTACCAATTTAATGCACTAAGTTGCACTTTCTTGCACTAAGTTGCACTTTCTTGCACTACGTTGCACTTTCTTGCACTATTTTTCACATTCTTGCACTATTTTTCAATTTTATGCACTATATTGCACTTCAATGCACTATTTATTACTTTTTTTGCAATAATTTGCACTTTCTTGCACTTTGTTGCACTTTTTTTAACTATGTTGCACTTTATTTCAATAAGTATTTCTCTTTTGTACATTCTTGCACTAAGATGTACATTCTTGCACTAAGTTGTACATTCTTGCACTAAGTTGCACTTTCTTGCACTAAGTTGCACTTTCTTGCACTATGTTGCAATTTTTGCACTAAGTTGCACTTTCTTGCACTTAGTTGCACTTTCTTGCACTAAGTTGCACTTTCTTGCACTAAGTTGCACTTTCCTGCACTAAGCTGCGCTTTCTTCAACTAAGTTGCACTTTCCTGCACTAAGTTGCACTTTTTGCACTTAGTTGCACTTTCTTGCACAAAGTTGCACTTTCTTGCACTAAGTTGCACTTTCTTGCACTAAGTTGAACTTTCCTGCACTAAGTTTCACTTTCTTGCACTAAGTTGCAACTTCTTGCACTAAGTTGCACTTTCTTTCACTAAGCTGAACTTTCTTCACTTCAGTTGCACTTTCATGCACTAAGTTGCACTTTTTGCACTAAGTTGCACTTTCATGCACTATTTTGCACTTTCATGCACTAAGTTGCACTTTTTGCACTAAGTTGCATTTTGCACTAAGTTGCACTTTCTTGCACTAAGATGCACTTTATTCACTTAGTTGCACTTTTTTCACTAAGTTGCGCTTTTTGTTGCACTAAGTTGCACTGTATTGCACTATGTTGCACTTACTTGCAATTTGTTCCACTTTATTGCACTATGATGCACTTTATTGCATTAAGTTTTTCTGTTTTACACTTTCTTGCACTAAGTTTCACTTGCACTGAGTTCCTTAAACATACATAAAATTAACTAATTAAACATAAATACCCCTAATTAAGAGAAGCTAGCCTACCCTGACATAACCTTACCCGAACTAACCTGACACGACCTAACCTAACACATCGTAAACCGACATAACCTAACCCGACCAAACCTTACACGATCTAACCTATTCCGACCTAACCTTACACGACCTAACCTAACTCGACCTAACCTAACCTGACCTAACCTAACACGACCTAACCTAACCCGAACTTAACAAAC
>PNEQ01134636.1:0-10696 GCA_003012365.1 Medauroidea extradentata | reverse complement strand
AACAAAGCAAAGATGAAGATAGCCATTACTGAGCCGTATGTGTAGCATGTTGCGGCACGAAATTACTATCGATATATCGAAACATGTAGAGCATAGTCATGCGCGTTTAACTTCGATTATTTCATTGGCAGACACTCCGCCATGTTTGTTTTATGTCTTTTTGTTTGTAAAGTTGTTGGCAATTTCGAAGAAAGTGTTGACAGCAATTCATTCTATTAGAAAACAAACGGCAAAATCGCGACGAAGTTTGTTTATTTCTATGCGAGAAAGTTACGTTACTCGCGATGAATTTTGCGTGAAAATTCACTTGAAAATTTCATTTCTCATTGTAGTTTGGCCTGTTTTAAGAATGAATTTGTCGAAAATGGGATTTTCGCGATTAATCGCCGGTAATTGACTTGTCGCATTAATTCGCGGCTATATCGTTATTACGATTTTTCACCCTCTCTACTGATGATACAACATGGTTGGGTACTAAAAAGAGTAACAGGTAACACTAGAACAGGCACTAAGTTTGACAAACTCAGTCAATTTTTTGTTTTATTTAACATATATTTGTCGCGTGAGATGTTTCCCTCTTAACATCACTTTGTTTCTTTAATTCCAATACAACCAACTGTGAAGCCACCAGCCTGCACTTGGGGTATACATTTTCGATAGGTCAGTTGTGTTTCTAGGGTTTGCTCAGTGTCTCTGTTGTTTATTTGTTTGCATAATTAATGCTAGCCATTGTTACTGACACTTCAGAACCAAGAGCTGGTCAGCATACTGTCAGTTAGGTGTAGGGCAGTGATGACACCTTTATTAATTTCAAAAGCCCCAGTGTGTTGCCCGGCCACCCTACTTTAAGCAATTGCCTGTAAATGATTAAGGTGCTAGTGTCTGTACAGTTGTAAGTAAGTAGTAATTGTTTCAATATGAGGGTTCCATGTTTGTTGTCGTAAGCCTAATAATTTTCTAAGTAATTTGGTTAAATATTGTAAATGTTAAAACTTTGTTAAACGAGAAACCACATAGAAAACCCACTCTAAATGTAAAACCGCTATTGGGCCTGGCGAAACAGTACAGTAACAGAAAACCGCATCTGGATGCAATTGCTAGTGATAAATTTTCTCATTGAAATATTCTAATGTTAAATAATACCGTATTTGTCGGCATATTGGACGACCCCGCATATAAGACGAGTCATGGTTTCAAAGGTACAAAATTAAAAAAAAAAAAAAAAAAGTAAATTACTAATTTTGAAATTCCCGACAGAAGACTATTTTTTTCCTTTGCCTGAAACATTCAAAACTTAGTTTATATATTTTCAATGCATTTATTACCGACATTTAAACATCATAATAGACACATAAACGAATAACATTGGCTACTTCTGCCCTCCGCGCGCCCAAGAGTCAAAGGAAAGGAAGGCCGCGACCGGCGATATCTCCATTAGCCGGCAGGCGTGCACGACTTGGCAATGCGGGACTGAGGCACGCCGCGCACTACATGGCAACGCTGGGCAACAACAACTGCTTGCAAGGTCATCGCATTCCTATGCGCTGTTGTCCACCAGCCTAGCACTAGACTGTGGACACATGAATGTTTGGTACGGTCTCTAGATCCTCGTTTTTTCCGCCCGAGAGTCTTGTGCTTGCGAGACAAAGGATGAAAGCATGTGGACCTTGATCCTCGTTCTCTCCGCCCGAGAGTTGTAGGCTGGCGAGACAAAGTATCTCGGCACGCGCTCGCATCGATCGCTGCTTCGCTGCGAGGAAATGTCCTTTATTATGAATGACGCTAATTAAAATTTAGTACCGTAAATTTTATTAAAATAAGCGGGGCACTCGTTTTCATTTGTGACGAAAAACGCAATTCCTTGAAACATCATATAACTCCACAGCTTACAGCTTAGCTTTCAAACGATTTTTGGCTACCAAAAATGTTTGCACCCTCATATAAGACGAGTAGCAATTTTTGAGGGCCAAAAATATGTAAAAATTGTGTCTTATATGCCGGCAAATACGGTATGTTCTCAAGTTTTGAGTAAGTTAAAATTGTTCAAAGTTCTCTATGTTAAGATGACATGTAAATTTAAAGTAAATACGTCATGTGTGGACTTTTCTGGAACGGCATGAAATTCCAAGCAACTTTGGACTCTTGGAAATTTTACGAGAATTCGGTCATTCAAAATTTATTGCAGTTGGAATGTTTTGGTGTTTACTTTAAGATTATGTAGATAAGTCCAGCCAGCCCGGCCATGGTGCCGCAGGGACGACAACGATAGGGGTTCACAGAGAGTACTGTATAGTGTACGGCCGGCAATGTTCGATGCCAAGAGTTTATTTAATATAGTTTTTATTGTAATAATTATTTACTAAAATATTGTAATACATCTTTAAAGTCAGCAGAATTTTACCAATTTTTCGGTGAGTTTGGTTTGTTTAATTTGTATCCAGACTGGTTATTTAATCTTCCTAGAAGGTTATAGAAAATTTAACCGGAAGGTAGACCGCCATGGTACCTGGGGATGACGTGGTTGCCGTAGCTGGTCACTTTGTTCTTGACAGCCGAAGAAGCCGGACGTGGTAAGCAGAGGGGCGCAAATGGGAGCCTTGGGGCCGCGATGGAAGGTGGTGAAAAGACATGCTAGAACTTTTAATTACTAACTACTTTTGCTTCTTTTGATGTAAATTTACAGCCGTATCAACCGCTTGGCCGGCCCACTGTCGGTTCATGATTTAAGTTTAGCACGTGCTATTTTTCTTTTAGTTGGGTTTCCTTTTAGTTTGATTTTATGTTGTACAAGAAGTTTGTACGTGCCGATGTAAGAGTGGTTACATGATTTTGTGGCATAAGAGTAATAAATATGGGCTGTTGAACTAACCACATGTTTCACTACCGTTCTGCATGCGTCCACCCTTCGATACCACGAGACCCTGAGATAAGAGCAGCTCTCCGCTGAGACCAGAGCATATATGAGAACTGATCAGATTACTATTTTTTATGTTGTGGAACATTGTGATATAACTAGTGTGGCTAGTATGGTCACATCAGCAGTTGCAGTGAAGGCAAGCGCAGTGAGTGCCACCTCACAACGCAGAATAACAAATGAAACCAAATTATTGTATTAAACAAATAATAATCTAAATAGATTTTTTCTTTGTATTCAATCAACCTATCCACAAACAAAGGTAATATTTAAAACCACGAACAGCACATACTAACCTCGCCTGACAAGATTCAGCTCTGGTAGTTCTGGCAGTCCAGTTCCTGGCTTCTTTACAGCTGTCACCCCAGCAGCGGCAGACCCACCCAGGGAGCCTGGAGTCTTCAGGGTCAACTTTATCTGCTGCTTCTGGCCAGACAACTGCGCAGTAAATATTTCCCAGTTTATAATATGACTCAACACTTATGAAAAACAACAAACACTTATTTTATACAATGTACTACAAACCACAGTAAAAACATTTGAAAGATAAATATTAAAAAAAATACATTCAACAATTTTTGCAATAGCAAATAAATACCTGTAATCAACAATTTCCTATTTATGATTGGAGATTAACTGAAAGCAAATGTTGAACTGAACCAATTTGAATCAATCTGCTTACCTTCCCAATTACCTGCCCTAGAGATGACAAATACTGTATTTGCCGGCATATAAGACGACAAGTTTTACATATTTTCGGCACTCAAAAATTGCTACTCGTCTTATATGAGGTTGCAAAAATGTTTGGCAGCCAAAAATTATTTGAATGCTAAGCTATAAACTGTGGAGTTGTATGATGTTGCAAGGAATTGCATTTTTCGACACAAATGAAAAAGAGTGCCTCGTTTATTTTAATAAAATTTACGGTACCAAATTTTTATGAGCGTCATTCATAATAAAGGACACTTCCTCGCAGCAAAGCGGCGATTGATGCGAGCGCGTGACGAGATACTTTGTCTCGCCAGCCTACAACTCTCGGGCGGAGAAAACGAGGATCTAGGTACCGTACCACACATTCATGTGTCTACCGTCTAGTGCTAGGCTGGCAGAAAACAGCGCACAGGAATGCAATATCCTTGCAAGTAGCTGTTGTTGCCCGGCGTTGCCATGTAGTGCACGGCGTGCCTCAGTCCGGCGTTGCCAAGTCGCGCACAACTGCCGGCAACTGATGATGCCGGTATGGGTCGCCGGCCGCCGCCGTGCCTTTCCTTGGCGCACGGGTGCCCGGAGGGCAGTAGTAGCCAATGTTACTTGTTTATGTGTCTACGATGATGTTTATATGACGGTAATAAATGCATTGAATATATTTAAACTAAATTTTTAATGTTTCTGGCAAAGGAAAAAAATATTTTTCTGTCGGGAATTTCAAAATTAGTAATTTACTTTTTTTTCAAGATTTTGTACCTTCAAAACCATGACTCGTCTTATATGCGGGGTCGTCCTATATGCCGACAAATACGGTACCTTAAATTTCAACAAAATAAGCCCAAGGATTTTACTTTTGGGGGTAGGGGTAGATGTCGGAGGGGGAAGGGTAAAATTATGAAGTCCGATTTAACGAAAGATCGAATTAGAGTAAACCTTTTCGGCTCCCATGGCATTTCGTTAAATTGAGGTTTCACTATACACTCACAACACACAAGTTAATGAGACAAAATTTGATATCAGATACAGTAGAATCCCGTCATAGCAAAAAAGGAAATAGTGAAAAAACTGTTATAGCGAAATCTTTTTGAGGAACCGTCAGAAAATCACAAAAAAATTCCATGAAAAATTTGAATTTTATTAGTAGAAATATGTATGGTGAGTTGTGTGAAGCAGGCTTGCAGCGAGATTCGTGACCATGAGAAGCAGGCTTGCGGTGATGTACGTGACCTTGTGAAGTTGTTATTTGTTCTCTTGACAGCCGGATGTACGAATTACCTCCACCTTTCGCGATGCCACCCTTCCCCTTCTCCGATAGAGCCCCGCTGGTACTGTCACGTTAGTCATGCTTCTTCCCGGACATCTAACTTCCCTCCCCAAACTCAAGCTCACGTTTTCTAAAAATAAAATAGCACTCTTTATTTCCCCCACCCCTTTTCAACCCAGGTGACCGTTGACTATGTTTCCGTAGTTAATCATAATGCTTTCAACCGTGTGTAGTTTCACATACAGCTTGCTTTTTTGATTTTATTTATTGATTACGATTTTGGATATTGATATGCATACAGTCGTCGATGACGTGGCCGGGCGCATCAGCCCTCTACTCTGTCGCTTGGGCTTAGATCCTGTGTATGATTAACAAGAAGAGGGTTACTCGGATACTCGTACAAATGAGAGTTCAATAAGAATGCATGACTCTACCTCCCTCAACCTGCTTGTACATAAAAAACCACAGCCAGTGAACAACACGGACCGGTGTTGGGAAGGGGTGGGGGGAGAGAGAGATACAAATACGAAGACTCCGATGCCAGACGTTGTCAGGCGCTCCCAAAAAGCTTCTGCTCAGCTCAGATGACGAGACGGCTGTTTGGAACAAGAACTGCATGTTCTGACTGAATAACGGCAGACACATGATGCTATTTCTTCACTACGAATAATTGCCGCCGGCTGTGCTATACCTGAGTCACGCACCACCACACATACAGAAGAAATTCCTCTGGTAGATACAATAGCGCTGTCTCTTTCCCTCACACACCACCCACACACAACTACTAGTGCTTATCTCTGCTTAGCTTGCTACAGCTCGTATTTTACTCCGTAGACCATCAGCTTGAAGAGAGGACGCATTGGCGTAACCGTCTCCTGTGTCAGTGCACTTGCTGTTCCGATTCACCTCCATGCTCACATGGTCAGCATGTTTGTATCTTTTAGTTTAATGGCAATTTCAACATGTACTGTACACTAATTATAAATTATAACTTAACACAATAAACGTCCCATAAATTTGAGCGAGAAGCAGTACATCCTTGCTGGCTGGCCATTGCATTGTTAAGTATCTTACACAACTTCAGGAAGAGCGTGGGAACAAAAGTCACCTTTTTTTTTCTTGGAACGAGTCTGTTTGGACAGCTGAAGGGGAAGAAAGAAAAATAAAAAGTAAAAAAAAAAAATCATGGGTGGTGGGCTGTGTCTGTAAACGAGCAAGTCTAGCTTTAGCACTGCTTTTCAACTAACTATCAATCTAGATTTGGTAGCGCTCACGTAGGTCAGACATGTTTTCTGTCGGCACACTGCCGGAATAAAATCACAAACTTGTGACCTTGCTCCAAGTCAATGCCTACATGTGCGCCCACTTCTGTTACTACTAATTGGCTTCGAACTTACTTTGTGCCGCCGCTAAACACAGTTCACGACTAGTGCGCGAAAATAAAGCAACTACCAATGTTGGCGTCGCTTATTTTTGCTGGAAAATACACTTGCATTACCTCTCCAACGGACAACTGAACAACTACATTCACCTGTCCAAGCTGATTTTTATATGTCTCAGGCATGCGCACAAATTATTCGACTAGTGCCACAGTGTGAAAGGGAACACAGAATTACCATCAGAGCATGCATGCTAAAATTAATAAAAAAATTGCTACACTCATCAAACTGATTACATTGGTCGTAGCGGCCGGCAGTGTAATCATGTCGACTCTGCCGACATGTGCACTCTTACCACGCGCCCGCACGGTCGAGACATTGTTGAGGCGATCCAGCGGTTGATAGCCATACTTACATGATGAGGCGGAGTTTTTGTCCCGTTTTGATTTAGCTAATAGTTGCACTCGTACTTGTTGGGTATCACTGTAACCAGCGCATACTTACCTGTTAAAATAAACCTATATTTCCTTACAGTAACGTACTATTTTATAATTAAATAATATTAATAACCATTTTAATGCAGTTTTTGGGTTTAAGGGTCAGAATCGGCCAAATTTGGCAATAGCGAAGACACGGCTATAGCTAAGTTCGAGCCCAGAACAGTGATATTTCATTATAATAAGACTCTACTAATTTTTTTCCAAGCAAATTTTTAGTTGAAATACATTTTTGAATTGAACTTTTTAGTGGTACTAGTAGAAAGCTAGCAATAAACTTAAAGGCAGTTGGAGTATGTAAGAGACAAAGTTAAATAACAACAAACCTTCAAGGCATCCATTGCCTTGATCTTCATTGACTGAGCAAATGCCAGTCGATCCCTTTCATCAATCACCATCCTTTTCTGTGGCCGCACAGCTGTAATCAAAATTTTCAATGACACATCAAGCATAAACATACTACACAACAAACACAAGCAATTACCGTAGTACTCAGAAAATAAGCATCTCTTAATATGTGATGAGCTATCAAAATTAACCATGAGAAAAAGAAAATATGATAGACTTGAATACATTTTATATTAAGCAAAAAATTTTACAAATTTTGAATGTTTCAAAATTTATGTCAATAGAAAACAACATTTTTATCACACTTATTTACATAAAAAGTTAAAAATATTCTAAACCAAAGTAATGGATTTAGTTTTTACCTCATCCAAAATCAGCATACCTTCATTTTTAATTTTTTAAAGTGATTTTACAACATAAGCAGTAAAATGAAGACTTTGGATCTCACTACCAAGTATGAGATTAATTTTTTAAAGTGATTTCACAACATAAGCAGTAGAAGGAAGACTTTGGCTCTCACTACCAAGTATGAGATCGTAATCACGATACAAGAAAAGAGCTGGCTGTTGATGTCACAGCGAGAGGGACAAAATCTCATCCTAGTAAGGAGTAAAAGAGGGTGAACTACAGTCGTAATTCAGGTGAGGTAAATTCATGCAATTGTCAGTAAGCAGAATGCAGTTTCCATTCTACAGCAGAACCCCCCTTTTTTTTTACATCATTCAAAGAATGCTACAAAAATGGTGTAAAAAGCAAGAAAGTGTTAAGTGGGAAATGCAGAAAAAAGTTTTGAATATTACAGCACAAAATAAGTTCTTTAATTTAACATTTATATAGCTATTAAAAATGTAAAACAATTTACACAAAAAATAAACTCCCCAAACATGTAAAGCCACATCAAAGATGTAATATATTTTGTTTTACAAAATTTCTATGTAAAAATAATACTCTAAAACCTCTAGCCATAATTTTTCACGGGACCAATGAGAAAAAACGACAAATGCAAGAAAACTAAACATTTGGAAAACACACTTGTAACCACCCTCCCCACAACCGTTTAACATAACCTAAAATTTTCTTTCTACGTCCACAACATGAAAATATGCTCTTGAAATGTGTGTGTAGTGAATATGGAGATACCTCATTATCGTTACCGGTGATTTGAGTTTAAAGGCATGGTTCACCTCAGTTTTACTGTATCACGTTTGTAAACAAAATTCACAAAACTGTTGCTATCAAAACAGAAAATTAAACAAGATATAAAGGTGAAACATAACCTACATACTCATGTGCTGCGCTTGCGCTCGGCTGCCTTCAGCTTTACTCGGAAGTGCACAAAATGGCGAAAGAAAATTTTATATGTCACTGCAATTTATTCACTAAACTTTATTGAAATGTGAAAAAAGGTACGTATATACATTTGAACAACTTGAATTTATATATAACACAGTTCAATATCTATTGAAAATAATTTGGATATCAATTTTTAAAAAAAAATATTTCCTCTGTAAAAAAATTTACGTTTTTCTGTTGTTGGCAACACATCTGTTGTATGCCTAACGAAAATACAGAAATCTGTGTGTATACACGCAAAACCTAAAGTAAGTAATCCGTTTCATTAAAGTAAGATGAACAATTGCAGAACATATTTGAAACAATAACTGTGAATTTTACAGTCAAAACAAACCAAACATATTACGTTCGTTCATATTTTTGATGACAGTAAATGTTTGTCTTGTGCAGTTATGATATGTTGTTTACACCTGTTTCTATCGAGAAGTGTATACGACCAAGATGTGAAAATGTAAGAGAATATTTTTTGCTGTTGGCAAAAATGTCTGAATGGTTGATGCTGGAAATTTATGCATTTAGGGACATTCCATGCGGGATTTAAAAATATTTTATGCAGGCAATTTTGTTGGGACCACGAAAAACAATCTATGGATGCCGGAAAGCAAAAGAAACTGGAACGATACAACGAGGTTCGACTAAGTGGTAAATACTGAATGGGAACTGACCAATAAGCAAGGTTATGTCTGTGTTTAAAGCAATTGAACCAACCATTTGAGGGACAAAAATTTTTAATTTCCAGTTTGCTGACTATGACTTGTGCGGTTTCTGATGATAAAACATCATTAATTGGTACATTTGTACTCTTGAACCTACACATCATTCATTAAAATAGTTCCTCAGTTGGTCTTTATTTGACAAGCAAACACAATTTAGTTTTTCCACAAACGGCCCTTACGTCACAGAACTCTCTTCAATAATTGAAAAATTTTTTACGATTTATATTTTGTTGGAATTGGCATTACCAAGGGATACACGTGTCCCGGTACGATGTTCAACACAATTTTAAAATGTCAAGTTTTTCGTAAATTGGAAATGCTAGTATTTTACCTCTGAAGACATTTTAGTTCACACTATTACAAGGTCGGCTTTAAATAGAAATTATTTTGCACTTTGCATTAATAACTTCACAAAAATTACAACCAGAACATTAATTTCAAGTTACTCGAGTTGGTAAACACAGCAACCATTGATGCGTGTATACCGATAAATGCATTTGCGAGTGCTAGTATGCGTGCAGCACTGTCACGTCAACTAGAGTAACTTCGCTTAAGTTGCGACCAGCCAGTTCCGCTAACACGTGAACGTAAGCAACTCAGTGCAACTTAATACCAGTCGCGACCAGCCAGTGACGCTGTCACGTGAGCGAGAGTAACAAACAAAATGGAGTAGAGTGGCATAGCTTCAAATTGTAAAAATGAATACGAGTACGTGAGCAGAACAGTTGATCACCTTGCCAGGGAAGTTGAAGTTTGCCGTAATGTAATACATATATCTGAGCTTATCGCTAATGTTCAGAAAGTAAACAAACTTAAAAGAAAAAGGTTTAAATATTGGAAATAGAAATATTGAGCATTGTAAACAACGGACATGATGTAGTACATAGAAACAAATGGAGATAAAATGAGACAGACAGTGATTGGTGTAATTACCGGGAAGGCAGTTACATAAAAAACGGTTACGTAAAAACTGGGATGTACTATATATGCATTTTCTGCACTGTCCTCTAGACTCGCTCGTGCAAGTGCAGGTACAACTAATATGTTGTGGGACGCATGCTAGTTGTGCGCGAAAATGTCTCTGAAGCCTTTCCCAGATTTTATTTTAAGCTTCCCAATTTTAAACAGAATTATTAAAGAATATATTTCTAGCTTACGTTCAGTACTATTATTAACAAAGCTTTTCACATTCTTTAAGCGTACAGCGCAATTTAGTCACGTCAAACGTGTGGACTCATTCGCAAAATTTAGTTACACTCAAGTTTCTTACAGATAAATGTTCGCACCTTTGTTTTACATACAAGATAAGGAATGAAAATTAAATGTCATGCACAGCCTTCCTTTAGGCATTGTGCAGTGCTTTTGTTCCAAATCACAAATGCCACAGATTTTAACTAGATTTACAACAAATGAATCTTATCCCAGAGGGCTAGCAGAATTATATTCTACAATTTTTATTGCGATATCTTAATTTTTTTGTGAGAGGGAAGGGGGTGATGGAGGGTGGAGAGGGAAGG
>PNEQ01134635.1:0-10696 GCA_003012365.1 Medauroidea extradentata | reverse complement strand
TACATATACCTCTAACGGAAAAAAATTAGCTCATCTAGTTTTCCCGTAATGGCACTTCAAAGTCAAAATTTGCGTATTTTTACTTCATACAAAACTTGAAAACCAGTTAACATAAAGAAATGAAAAAAATCATATCAAAACTACGCGTTACTGTCTATGGCCTGTAGCATTTAAAACCCGTTACAAAAAATGTTTATGTCAAATAAAAAATTCCAAAATTTAAATTTTTTTTGGTACTTTTAGAAATTGATTTTAAACACATAAATATTTTATAATGTGTTTGTATATGCTTCAAGCCGTAGACGGTGATGTGTAGTTTTGATGAGATTTTTTCCATTTCATTATATTTACTGGTTTTCAAGATTTGTATGAAGTAAAAATATGCAAATTTTGACTTTGAAGTGACATTACGGGAAAACTAGATGAGCTAATTTTTTTCCGTTAGATGTTAATGTTCTCTGAAGTAATGTCTACAAAACTAACACTATTTTATACAAATATAAAATTATGAATTTTTCCCCACTTGAACGCCCTAGAGTAAACAAATGGGTCACTTTTTAAAAATATTTATCAGTAAAATTTTACACTTCTGTGTACTACGAAAATAATTCGAAATATATAGTTAAATTATTAAAGACTTTACGATAGCATATTTCACATACATACGATGAGTCACTTTGGAAGTGTAGTACCAAAATCCGTTTCCTTTGAAGCAATATATCCTCAGGCGATAAAGAAAATTAACAACTTCAGCAATGCAAATGAAAAGTGTCCGACGGAGATCTTAACAGATGATAAATCAGTAATTCAGCGTATTTTCAATCACGCTATCAAAACATTTATTAGTACATAAAGAGAACTGAAAGAGAAATATTTGGCGCAATAGAACCAATGTAGCACACATATAACAATTATTAATATTTCAAAAACAAACGCTTTGCCTTTCACAAAATTCACAAAAGTAAGTATATACGAAACGCAATTTTGAACGCAGCTGAAAAATATATATTCACAAAAATTTTGATGTAGCGATATAGTTTAAAGAATTAAATAAAGACGAATACATATTTAGTCCAGTTAACGCAAATGATATCCAGAACTTTGTACAAAAAAAAATTTGGAAATCTGTTTAAATACATGACATTGAATGAAACAGAACAAAAATATGTGCGCGCACGAATGTGTAAAATATATGACTCTATAAATGATACGTCAATCGGTAGACGAATTATTTCTAAATTTATAATCTGTATTATAAACAAACAAATGCCACAATACATTATTTTTAAATAAAAGTTTTAAAGTGCGGAAATTAGATGCATTAAGAGAGCTGCGAAAGATTCCTGCAACATGAGAATGTTTGTTTTTGTGATATGTTCAGTTGTAAATAAAACTGGAAACTGTGTGTTGTGTCACGGCCAGACTAGTCACAAGAATGGAATGCCACAGGAATTTTGTCAATTATAGCGACGAAATACGAGCACTTGATTAAATGGTCGTGTCTCGTCATTGCAATTGACCGAATTTCTCTGGGATACTTTTTTGTGGAGTGTTTAATTGTCTCACAACGCAGTGTTTTATGGCTAAATAAACAGTCAATGGTGTATGTCTACAAATACATGCATTCCATGAGATAGAATAAAGCACATATTAGATGCGTACCTTCCAAACTTCTATTACGTGAGTTTGTACTTCAGTGGTATTAACTGCTGGATAAGCATGCGGCAGGTTAGTTATCGTATGACTTTATTCCATATAAGGGCCATTTTATGAGAATATGAGGTCTAGGCAACATAAATCTAACCCCTCCCTAAAACATCCTTCTTAGATACTGCGGTAATGTGTGGTTGTAAGCCCTCATAATTTCGTGACATGTTTGCTGCGTTATCATAGCTCTGACCTTAACAATCCCGATTATCAATGACCTTATCTTTCAGATATGACATAAGTAAGTAGGCTTTACGTCTGTCGAAAGTGGGGTCATTAGGTCATTAGAGACCGTAACACACAACTTGGTACAGTGACACAAGCTGGGAGAGTATTCGGCCATGGCCTTTAGTAAGGAACAGTATCAGCGTTCGCCTCGAGTGACTTCAGAAAACCATGGAAAACCGAAATCAGGATGGCCAGAGCCTGGGAACGAATCCGGGTACCCCAAATTCAAGTACAACGTGTTATAATTGCGTCACCTTGCTAGGTTTGTATTTTAGGGTACTGGTTACAACTTCACTTTAAATTCCTTCTGTGTGGTTGTAAATGTGAATGCAAATGACATATTTTAGAGTGTGTAACTGGTTACAACTTCACTTAATTTCTTTGTATTTTGTTGTAAACTAGAATGATACGCATACATCTTTCTAAAATTTTACCGTAAAGGCAGTATCTAAATGCAAATGTTATTTGTAACACAATTAAATGTGTAATTCAATTGAAAAATAGGATATTTTTCCACCAGGAATGCCAATAACTTAAAAATATACTTCACGGCAACCACGATTGTTTAGTTGGAACTCTAGAAAACTCTATTCATTTTAAATGTTAAATCATTTATATTTTTGTCCAAAAAAGGAGGCCCTCTACGGCGAGAGGCCCTGGGCAAAGCCATTTTGCCACTACTCTAGACTCGAATTTTGTTTCACATAGTATATTCAACATGTGAAATATCGGACGAGCATAAAGGACATTTAATAATGTAGCCCTTTAATATGAATATAATTCGCAAGTGCATACAATCTTCCTCAAATCAGAAAGTGCCAGAACAGTAACAGTCCTAACTTTCGAGAAGAAGCTGTACGATCTGTATTCGTCATATTGACATGTCCTTCATTATGCTCTGTTTTCTCACCGGCTACACGTATTTTATCATATAATAGTTCGTTTGGCTAAGACGGCAAAATGGATAGCCAGACGACGATATCCACAAAATATTTTTACGTAAATTGTGAACAATTTTTGTGGAAAACGATTTTAGCGTAAATTATTATTATTATTATTATTATTATTATTATTATTATTATTATTGGATACAATAATGTGATGGTCTAAATTTCGCACCTTTGACATGTTCAGTGGTCTGTATCGAGATTTTTCGATTCGTCATATTCTCTTTTGTCGACTAATTTCACGCTCTTTCACAGTCGAGGCATTATGTCCTTCACGAGCAGCGCTTTTGTGTACTGATAATCCTCCTTCAATGCGAATCCGATTACGCATCCAATTTCAAAAGTCTGGATGTCCTTTATGCTGCCCTTTCACGTTGACAATACATTCCACTTTCAGTTGAAACGCTTACAGCTTACTGAAAATTAACTGTTTTGACTGATTTGCCCATATCTTCAAAATTCCAATTATTCGCTTTTACGCGTCAGTTGAGTGTGAGTAACAGCTTCAGTACATTTATGTTATATTCTCAAATCATAGTAATTCCCAAAAGGTAGCCGGATTTCCAATTATTTAATTTTTTTTTGTTATATTTACGTGTTGCCTAATAGTATTTAACTTTAAAAAAAAACATGGATGTACACGCTAACGATGTATTAATATTGCATTTCAGAATTATACAGCATTTTAAAAACAATCTTGCTAAATTTTTATTTTAAAATCCTCCTAGAAGAATGTTCAGCATAATTTTACTAGATTAACAGATAATCTTTTACGTTACCTACACAATAGCAATGTTTTAAGAATATTGTACCTGAGCAAGAAATCAAGTAATTACAAAATTTGGCTTTGTTATCACATGTTTATAAAATGAGGTTATTAACAGCTGATACAGAATATTATGTCATATACATGTATTTGGAAAAACGTTTACTCTTCAGTCACTTCATGTCAGAAATGTGGCGTATCAGTATCGACATGTTTAGCACACGAACGTAAACGAATTCACGGAAGAATATGAAGTGAAGTGATAACGGTCGGCACTTATATCTAGAAATCTAGGTCCTTAGTGTGGTGAGGGATGCCAAGTGAGTCTGGAGCAGCGCCGAAAAGGTGAGGTGGAAACGGGAGATCTCCGAAAAAAATCCGCCCACCAGCGGCATCGTCTAGCACAATTCCCACATGCGAAGACCCGGAAACTAACCCCGCTGGGAATCGAACCCAGGATGGCTTGGTCGGAAAGTGCTCTAGCCACTACACCAACCGCAGACGTCCAGAAATATGTGTATGGAGTCGTGGCACACAGCATGTATTTAGCCGTAAATTCAAACTAGTTCCCACAAAACACATTTCTCTTCAATTGTAGGCCAACGTCGGAATTTATGTCCCTCGCATTACTAGTTCCATTTATTTTCTGTTCTATGAAGCTAGCGATAGCCTTTTAGTAGTGAAGGAACATAATTCCACCAAGTGTTTTATTGGTAATGTTCAGTGAGAGTGGTGTGAAGAAATTTTGGATATAGAAGCTACGGAATACAAGGGTGGGAGTGTTGTGAGTGTTCAGAAAAATAACGAATGTCAAACGGCAACGTCTGCCACATTTTGCACATGGACTTGCTTAAATATATGTACTCTGTTTAAACATTTTGGGGTTAAAGTACAGGAGGGTAGGAGTGCAGTTCTGGACATGTTTCGGAAAACTTGCTAACAAACACGAGTAAGTACCTGCCATGTCTCTACATAATTCTGCTTTTAAATATTTCAATACATCATTTGATCTGCGTGTGGCTACCCGCTGTAAGCTCTGGCCATCTTCGATTACACACGAAGTTATGGAGCAGACACACGCACTGGTAGCTGCACATATTACAACTATCAAACAGTTGTGCCACCCGTCAAAACCTTTATTTGTTCCGCCTTCAACGAATTCGTCTGATGTTTTGGTGCTCAAATAATGATGTAGAATGTCACCCTGTTCTTTTGTATTTACTCGAACGTCCATATACATTATATAAATATATATGTAGGCCTATCTGACACACTTAATGCCAGACTACTCGAGAGAGGTATTGAAATGAATCTTGCATGAAACAGTTCTTATACCCTTTGTGTTTCTGAATATGTTTCCATGCAAGATTCATTTCAGTACTCTCTCGAGCAGTCTAGCATTAAGTGTAACATATTTCGTACTCAAAAACTTTCCCAGGAATATATTAAAAAAATTATATTGTTTTATAACAGCTTACTCAGAAAGGTGTGCGCTTCTATGTCATATATATATATATATATTATATATATATATATATATATATTTCGCTCCTGATTCTTCAATGCACAATACATATTCAAGATAGGCGGCAGTGTACAAAGCATTGCCCAAAGAGCTGTTCAGCCACCCAGTTTAAATCAGAATTTTTTGTTAAATATATTACTTCTTAATGGATTTATTTTAAATTATATTATTTCAAACATAATTTACATACGCACAGATACACACACCTATATATGCATGTACATATATGTATACATGTATGAATCAAGAATTTGCAAAGGGACCAAGTCCAAGTGAGTAGTTTGTTGAGAAACCACAAAAAAACTTACTATAATGGATCTGGAAATGAAACAGGTTATGAATAATGGATAATTTGAAAGTATAATGTGTATGGAAAAATATGACAATATTGTTTACGTGTTTTTTGATCCCCGTTGAGAGAGTTTTGCCAGTTTCTACTGTGTACATGTGGCCACATTCGCAGGGTATCTGATATAAACAGTTGCGGGTATGTAATTTTTCTGTGGATTGTTTCAAACTGGTAACAATACTTTTAATAGTGTATATGGATAGGAATGCTTTTTAAAGTCCACATTTGTTTCTCAGACGTCTTATTTTGTCGGAAAGGACTCGAACGTACAGAATATCTAGAGTTCCAGCTGATTTTCCGGTTTCTGTGCGCTTAAGTGTTGTGTTGGATTTTATGAGTTCTTTTTGATGGTGTTGGCCGGGTAATTATTGGCTCTGATTACCTTTTCTATTTGGCTGTGTTCGATCGCAGCAGATTTCTTTTTTGAAGAAATAACTTCAGGTCTGTGTTTTCGGGTGGTTGGATGCAAAACAAAGGTATTGGTTTGTATGAGAAGTTTTTCTGTATGCTTTTGTTTCCAGGCTGTTGTTTTCCCTGCTGGCTATATGGATAATCGATAAATATCCATTGTCTACCAGCCCCCTTATTAGTCGCACTCGTGTTTTCGGACCCTGTTGTGTCTTTGCCTGAAGACGGGAACTGACTGCATTTCACAAATCTTCGTTATTCTGTTTGTGTCTGGAAAAATTCCGTGTTTTGTTGCTTTTATTTGACCTGATTTCATTTATGAAATTTTTGTTGTGTCTCTTGACTACAGTATTCTATGCTTTTATGTTTTCCTATTCGATTTAGTTTCCTTTATCGAACAGCCGCATAGTAATAGACAGTAGATTCAAAGAACTACATCGAGTACAATATCTAGGAAATTTGGTGACATTTATTCGGTAGATCCCGAGATTTTATAGCAAAAAGAATTTTGTTAATTTTATTCCAGTGCCTTACGTGCACATCTGTAGCTCTGATTCGTTGTTGTTGACAGCGTGTCTTTGTTCAGACACGTCTTTCATCTGATTGCACCACTCAGAATAAGGTTACTGTGACAACAAACATCAGGGATTTGGCTTTACAACCTCACGAAAAAAGAGAGAGAGAGTTTAAATATTTGATCACTGACCATGAATCAGAGCTGTATGTGTGGACGTAAGATATTGAAACCAATTGGCGCAAAAAATCTTTCCGCTATAAAATCGTAACAGAAGGCATGAACATGTGAAGAAGATGTGTAATGTGTGTGGCAGGCCCGGACGTGAGACCCCCGCCGCCGGCCAAGTGCTCGCTGGCTCACAGGACGTCCACCTCCGTGTCGGTGACCTGCGAGCCGCAGCCGGGCGACGTCGCCACTTACCTGCTGCAGGCGTTCGACGCCGAGTCCAGGCGCCTGGTGGGCAGCGCCACTTCCCCGGCCTCTGGTCGCGTTGTCGAGCTGCTAGACTTGCCCCCGGGCCATGGTGCCTTGCTGCTGACTGTGCGTACCGTCACCGCCCGAGCCACCAGTGACGCCGTCTCCATATACGCCGGCAGTCCCCAGCTGCAGGAGCTTCAGCGCGGAGGTAAACTATACTTTCTCCCACCTAGACGATCCATATTAGATCCCCGGCGGGTTCGGTTCAGGATTTTTCGCATGTTAGACCGGGGAGTTTTCTCGGAGAACTCCCATTACCCAGCCTCTCTCATTCCGTCGCTGCTCCACACTGGTCTCACCCTCACCCCAACCATTCCTCGGGTCGGACGGGTGACAGGCATGTCTCGCTAGTCGAGCAGCCAGCCCAACCCTACCCCGGCCTTCCTTCATACACAATGCGATCCTGACAGAAGGCGGGAGGATGTTGTCGATTTTAATTTTCTCGTATGGGTAAATCCACGATGTTATGGTGAGGTAAGGTGAGTGAGAGACTTTAAGGTGGTTTTAAGAACCGATAACAATTTTGTGCCAAATATTTCTGTACTTTTTAGTTTCATTGCACATCTGCAGCTGTTGTTCGTGGTCAGTCATTGGGCGCTTTGACTCTCACATTTCTTGGGGTTCTGCTAGAATATGACAGATGTATGATGCCTTAGTCTGACTGATGCAGTCAAATGAAAAACTTGTCTGAAAATAAGTCCTGAAGTTTGCCTTCGTACCGGCTATTTCACTTCTGAATTTCTAAATATACCGTGCCAAAGGTCAAGCCCACCTGCTGACTTGCTATTCAAGATTAAATATCTCTGGTCTAAATAATTATGTCCTAGCTAATACCACATTTTTAGATATCCACTGCAAATAATTATGATTTTTTAAATTTTTAAATATTCACATGGTTATGATAAACTACCACATGAAATATCCTAATAATACAGCTGTTGATTGTCCAGAATTGACAAGAATAATTTCACACCTACTCACAACTACAGTGATGATGGCTATAATTATTTACTAATATATCACAGATTTCTTCGATTAATAACAACTATGAATTTTAATCTGCTTCGTGGTTGTAAGCTGCGCGTCTTTGTGCTGACTTGTGTTACATTCGGCAGTGCTGATCAGAATAATGTTACTGCGAGACCTCACGACTGTGATCTTCGGGTAGAACCCGAAGACGTTGTGAATTAAAAACATCCAACCACTGACAATCAAGCAGAGCCACATTTGTGATTACAAGGCATAAAGACAAGCTGGTGCTAGGATCTTATGAAAAGCCAGGGTCCTTAATGATTAAAGCTCATTGCATTAAAACCCATGTTTGGAGTAAACGTATATTTAATTTTTTTCGTTTGTTCAGAAACACTTGTTTTAAATATACAGTTGTGTCACTCATGTAAAATATAATAACTTGAGATAACATTATAAATCTATAACTTCTCATAAAACGTTATGATGTAATTATTCAAATAGTTTAAACACGAAAATTTATCACCGAGTCAGAATGCCTTTAAAAATAAAATATCTTTAAAATAACAATTTCAATACTATCGATTAAAATAGGTTTATGGTTCGTAAATACAGAACTCAGTGCAAGACACGGTCTCGATTTTAAAGTGGTCCCTTTTCTAGCTGTTACATGCGATAGTGACTTTAACGCTAGAGTAGAAACAATATCAGCACTCTTGTCTTATAAGTTCTAGTTTATTTATATAATTTATCCTCCAGGCATTTTCTGCCTTATATATTTAATTTTATGTTCATGGCTACTCATTATTTATAATTGTCAAGCATTTAAAATGTATAAAAAAATGCAATAAACTTGTTCGTTACTCCTCATATATCTTAAAATATTCTTCGCATTTACTTAAAAAAATTATATGAAAATGTTCTTAAAATTGTGTAAGCAGATGTGAAAGGTGTAATAATGTAATGCGGTAAAACTTGTAGTTCAATAAAATCGCATCTTCCTTATTGAAACATTAAAGACATCTAAAAAATTCAAATCATGATTTCCTTCGGGGATCTTCATGGGTGTTACCACCTGGGTAACCATTTCATCCTCTCAACATTGTATTTATTAACAAATTATAGTTCGTACATTTTCGGAAGCGGTTTAAATAGGGTAACACATTATTAACATACATATTCTTGGTCGGACTTGAATGCTGGAGTAGAAAAGTATCTCCTTGTGAGAGCTATTGAGGAGAGGTGAGAATGTTCTACGGCCCTTTATCAACTAGGTCTTAAGAGCCGATGAGGGCGAAGTGAGATGACGGGACAACACAACAGCCATGCCCGAGCCAGGATTCGAACCCGGAACTTCTCACACCGTAGACCGGCGCTTGACCGAATACGTTACGGAGACAAGTGAGGTTGGAGTATATGAGATGTGCTGTGTGTATCCCTCGCAGATGTCGAAGAGTTGCTGCAGCTGACGCCGGCCGTGGGGGCGGCTGTGGGCGCCGTCGCGACGCTGCTGGTGGTGGGGGCGGCCGTCGCCGTCACGATGAAGGTGCGCGCGCGCAGCGGCGGTGACAAGCAGAGCGCCAAGGCACGCTGCGCCTCGCCCGCCTCCAAGGATCTGGATGACGCCGCTGCCGACGACAACAACCCCGACGTCATCCCTCAGAGCACGGGTGAGTTCTCGTCGTAGCGAAGAAACTAAGAAATGCCCTCACTGTCACCGAGTTTTAAATTCCAACAGTAAATAACCTTTAAACTTTTTAAGGGGGCGGTTCACCTCAGTTTTCAACGCCTTTTATTATTTTTATATTTGTACCAGACATTTTTTTTCCTTATTTTAGACATAAATTGTGACTAAATCTTCCTCTTAGGAAATTTTTTTATCTCTTATAGTTTTTGCGTAATGAGTCGTAAGCGTCAAAATTTGCACTTTACGGTTTTATGCACGCCATTAAAACCGACTAACATACCAAACCGAAAAAAATTCACAGTGTACAACAGTGTTGTAGGCAGCGATTTGAAACATTTTAAAATAAAATATATATAGTTTCGTATTTTTAAAAAAAAATTTGAAATTTTTGAATTTTCATTTAAAAATTAAGCATTTTTAATTAAATACAAAAATTTGTTATTTTTTGTTCCATATATGTCTAATCATAGCCTACAACATTGTTATACACTGTGAATTTTTTTCGGAATGGTATGTCAGTTGGTTTTAGTGGCGTGCGTAAAACCGTAAAGTGCAAATTTTGACGTTTACGACTCATTACGCAAAAACTATTAGATATTAAAAAATTTCCTAAGAGGAAGATTTAGTCACAATTTATGTCTAAAGTAAGAAAAAAAAGATATGGTACAAATATAAAAATAATAAAAGACGTTGAAAACTGAGGTGAACCACGGCCTTAAGGTCACCGCTTACCTGCTCGTTACAGGCTAAGAAGAGACGGGACTATTAGGATGACCTTGAAGCGTGCATAAAATTTCGTCATCACCACTATGAGCCAAGCTCGGAACTAGTATGTATGATTTCTGCCGATTCAATTTTATTATGAAACTTCAAGCGGCGACCATTAACATAGTTTTTTTTTTTTTCATGGAAAGTCAGTAGCAAAGTTCAGAGCACGTTTTTACCTGAGTTTCACATACATACGGTTGGAATATTTAGAAGTATGGCAGTTTGAAGGGACCGTTTTTACCTATGCTGGAGGGGGTTTAGGAACAATGTTTTTACCTATGCTGGAGGGGGTTTAGGAACAATGTTTTTACCTATGCTGGAGGGGGTTTAGGAACAATGTTTTTACCT
>PNEQ01134634.1:0-10696 GCA_003012365.1 Medauroidea extradentata | reverse complement strand
GACTTAAGAGACAGGTCAAACAGCAATTAGACAACATTAAAATAAACAAATGGAGCAACGCCACTTTAGAAGCGACGCAAAACCCTAGAGAGATGTGGCGCTTAACTAAAACACTTCGAGGAAAAAATAAAAAACTTTCAACCCCCGCGATAGAAACACAACAGGGAATAGTTTACACTGGTGAGGAAAAAGCAAACGCTATTGCCGACATTCTAGTAACTCAATTCTCACCAAACGCGGACATTTTAAACAGAAATTTTACAAAACAAGTGACAAATAATATAAACAATTTCTTACAACTACAAGAACGGACACAAGTTGAACCAATCACCCTTGCCGAAATCATGAAAGTAATCAAAACAAGAACAAACAACAAATCGGGTGGATCAGATAATATAAAATACGAAACACTAAAAAAACTTCCACTCAACGTTATCGAATATCTTCTAAACATATATAACGCTATGCTAAAAATAAAACGATTCCCGGACCAATGGAAACTCGCGAAAATAATAACTATACCTAAATCCGGCAAAAACGCGGCAAATCCAGCAAACAGACGACCAATCAGTCTACTCCCAAGCATGAGCAAAATATTTGAGAAAATACTATTATACCGACTGCAAGACCACGCACAAGTTAATAATCTAATACCAAATAATCAATACGGCTTCAGGGCAGAACACAGCACAATTCACCCACTAATAAAAATAATTGAAGATGCTATAGACGGATTTAACGATAATTATATAAAATATACAGTTATAACATTCCTAGACACAGAAAAAGCTTTTGATAAAGTGTGGCTACCAGGTCTTATTCAAAAATTAATAAACATAAATTTCCCTATAAAATATATACATTTACTAGGTCATTATCTAAACGACCGCAAATTCTACGTAAGTTTAGATGGCGCAAAATCCTCAATTAGTACATTAACTGCAGGAGTACAGCAAGGCTCAGCTCTTTCCCCCTTTTTGTATAATATATACACGGCTGACATTCCACAAACAGAAACTAATATTCAAATGTATGCCGACGACACAGCAATAATTAAACAACACGCAAACTTAAGATATGCCTTAATAGCAACGCAAAGACAACTAACAACCCTAGAACAGTGGTACACTAAATGGCGAATTAAAATAAACCCAGCCAAATCTAACACATTAATTATCACTATAAAACGCACACAACCAAACACGCAATTAAAGCTTTTTAACCACAACATCCCATACACAAAAACTGCTAAATACCTAGGAATAACACTAGACCGAACTTTAACCTGGGGCCCACACATTACAAATATCTGCGGGGCAGCGATAGGTAAGTTAAGAGAATTATACTCACTATTTAAAGCACCCAACTTTCCGAGAAACAAAAAATTACTTCTATATAAACAAGTAATCCTCCCAGCGCTGCTACATGGATGTGAAGTGTGGGGCCACGCCTCCAACAGTAATTTATTAAAAGTTCAAAGAATACAAAACAAATATCTTAGAGTAATTTCAGACCAAGACAGATACACGTAAAATGAAACTATACACCGGTTGCTCAGAACTACATACATCGCGGAAGTCATCCGAGGAAAGAATAATAACTTCTACAACACTTTAATGCATCATGACAATCCAAATATTAATATTTTAGGAAATTATAACCCCGCAGAGCACAGAAAATACAAAAAACCAAAACTGTGATTCTTGTTACACCAGCCACGAAAGCCAGTAGTGCAATGGCCTGGCCGGCCCATCGGTGGCGCAGCTGCTGGGCGCTGATTGGCCGGGCGGTCAGGGCGCAAAGGCTGCTAAACGAAATTTTCAACCCAGTAGCGCAGTGCACATTCAAGCCACACACCGCACCGTCTACACGTAACGTCATACAAACAGACAAGACACAAACACATGAGGAGCTCTGTCAGGGGCTGGCTGCGTAGGGACGTGAGTAAGAGGTCGGCCCCAGCCTCGCTCGCGAACCAGGCCAAGGGCATGCACACCAGTCCATGGCAGGGAGAGGGGCACTGTACATACGTGTAATTTATTCAAAATATTTAGGAAAAGAAATTGAACAAAAATTAAAAAAAATACAAATAAATAACAAATAAATAAAAATATAAAAACAAAAAATACAAAATTAAAAAAAAATTTTGTTACTCTACAGTGACACGACACACCACTGTCTAGATAGTAATTAGATATGTTTTGCTTAATCTTAGATGTATGCCTACTATTTGTGATTTAATATAATTTGTTCCTTTCCAACAGGAAGTTATTTCTCTTTTTTTTATTGACTAAGCTTTTCAAGCTGCTCACTTTCCTAGTAGGTAATTTGATCTGTAAAAATATGTTAATGAAAAAAATGTATTAAATAAAATTAAAAAACAGTATTATTGAGACATTGTGTATATTAATGGAACATGTTAACGACACATCGACCTGATAGTTCTCTGTTTCAGGTCGAGACGATATACATCTCACAGTTCAGCGCTCATTAACAAATATTAAGGGTTTTCTCTCCTCTTGTCACAAACGAATACACGATGAAATAACCATGGGAATGTCAGGCCTGATCCTCAGTTAGTAGGCTGGGATTGATTGGAGCGGTTCTCATGGTCGTAAGGACTCACGCACTACTACTCCACGAGTTTAGCTAGCCACTTGCTGACAACACTCACCTCACTATACAGACATCACGACACTACATCACTCCAGCTTAGCTGGAGGGGAGCTTAACTCCCCCGCCGTTTACACAAACACGTAATTTTATTAATGGCAACAACCCCTCTCCAGCCTTAAATACGGGTCCGGAGCTCAGCTAAAACAGTAACACGCACCCCGCCGCCGTTCCAATGATTTGAAACTAGACTGTCGGGGTGCATTTGATTTTACAAACACCCAGCGAGTTATGGAAGCTTCGGCTTTCGGTCTCGCGACAGCACGGCCTCGGATGGCACATGAGGAAACGGCGGCGGCCAACCGCCAGTATGGACACAACACCTGCAGAAAGCACATCTGCGCTGCCTCCTTCCTTCTCCTTCGACACACTGAAGGAAAAAATAAGCCAAAGCCCCCCAGCACAAAAGGACCCATTCGTGGGTGAATTTTGTACCCAGCTATGTACCATACTGGCCATCTGGTTCGACCCCAACAGCCCCCTCGAAGATAAGTGCAAAGCCACATTAGGTTTTGCCTTATCAGTAAGAAGCATGGGCCAACCCAATGCCTCCCCATAGGCGAGACCACAGACCTGAGAACAGGCCCCCCTCTATTGCCAAAATCTTGTTCTGGAATGCAGTAGGCATCCGGTACAAGAAGCAGGAGCTGATAGATTACTTGACTCGCCACCAGGTACACATCGCGGCAGTTAATGAAACACATCTACGCCCACAACACCGATTCTCTGTCCCAGGTTACTCTTGTTTTAGGAGGGACAGAGAAAATAATGCAGGAGGCGGTGTTTTAATATTAATTAAAAACACAATCAACTGCCATGCAGCAAAACAGCCTCAACTAAATACACTTGAAGCCGTGGGAATAAATTTAAAACTCGGCGGCCAACAACTATCTCTCTACTCAATTTACTGTCCACCTGGCCGCACACTTACGCGCGCGGATTTAAATGAATTAACAAACATATCCCCCATTCTATTGGCTGTTGGCGACCTGAATGCAAAACACCCCACCTGGGGCTGCAGGGCGCGGACAGCCAATGGAAACACTTTATTCAACCACCAAACTAGGCACAATTATTTAATTCATGCGCCCGACGAACCTACATTTGAACCGACACAGGCAAATAACCAGCCTGACATCTTAGATTTTGCAATATGTAAAGGCCTTAATATGACCTTTACATTAGAAGTAATACATGAATTGGCCTCGGACCATTACCCCGTCCACTTAAATTTTGATCAACTAGAAACAGACGGAAGGCCAATCAGAAAATTAAAGATTATAAACACGCGAACTGGGAAGCATTTAAAGAGTACCTGGACGAGGAAATTAATCTGCCAGATCCTGTTAACACCCCCGGCGAGTTAGACTCTGCGATTGACCATATAACAGAGCTAATTCAAATAGGTATCAGTCAATTTGTCCCCGAAAAGACCCCAAAGCCCCATAGTGATTCGCTGCCAGCCAATTTTAGGCAGCTAATCACTCAGAAAAAACGCTTGCGCAGGCGCTACTCGCGGTTCTATGTCAGTTGCACTCCCTCGTCAGTTGTACCACTGTTTTTTTCTTATCCCCTCTACGGCTCGGGGGCGCTAGGGCGAGGAAGTAAAATGGCGGATGTAGGCCCAATGAAGGCCTGTGTACAGTCTGGTTTCCTCGCATGTTTCCACTTCAGTAGCAGGATTGTGTCAGTTGAATGAAAATAATTTTATTTTTATTTTTGCCCCCGAAAAACGCCTTTACAAGCAGGAACAGGAGATCCTGGTATCAGGCTGTCATGAGACAAAAGGAGGTATATAGGCAAGCTGTAGCGAACGAGGTCATCACTTGGAAGGATTTTTTGTCCCCAAATGTCGGCCGAGTAGTGTCGGTGCTCCGACCACACCGCGGGGGGTGCGGCGGGGGTTCAGTGGGGGAACTAGGACGGCACCACGCTGTGTGGCCAAAATGGAGGAAAAATTCTTTCACGTGCTATGAGCAGTTCGAAATATATCAGACAATTTATTTAGAATTTTTCAAATTAAGGCAGGAGGTGATTTTTTGTGCAATTTTTGTAGACTTTTGCTTTCATTGGTAAGAAAGCTCTTAAGACGTTATTTGCGCGTGCTTGTAGGCACTTGTCAATTTCATCTAACCACAAGGAAAATTTAATTTTGTTCAAAACTAGCAACAAAAATGCTATTTTATAAATTCCATTATTATTAATTAAATAAAAAAATGGATACCGTGTAATCTCTTCCAAATAAATTTATTTGCACAAATTTTGTATATTTTTTATTTTGTAGAATTTTATAGAAACGTATGTATGTCTTCCAGTTACTTATAACGTTATTATCAACATAATTTAAAAGCTGAAACATGTTTAATGATACTTCTCAAGTGATTTGCGTAAGAAATGCTTATGTTGTATCATATCTGTTGCTATGATAACTGTATATTTTCGTTATTTTCGAAACTTAATTTTGAAAATCTTCGTGCTATGCATGAGTGCAATTATGTATCAACGAATTTCACTCTCAACTAGCAGGAGCCGCGGTGGCAGCGTTGCCGCGACATTATAAAATTTTGCGATACAATCACGTGTTTTAAGGTTAAAGATATAACGTACATATTTATTTCTAATATTCTGCAATCTAATTGTTTGTTCGTCAGTAAGGTCGCTGTAAACCACATTACAGTAGTCAAACAACGGAAAAATGAGTGCCTGGACATGATATTTTTCAATGCGGAAGGGGAATTTATTTTTTAGGCTTTTTAGTGAGTGAAGGATGTCCAACGCCTTCCTACATGTGCTAACTACGTGTAGAGATCAATTTAACGTGCCGTTCAAAATGAGTCCTAGGTTTTTCACGGAGGACATCAACTCGATTTTAACATTGCCAATACTAATTTTTGGAAAATTCGGCAGTAAATTTTTCAGTAACGTCTAGTTACTACCAAACAAAATGGCCTGAAACTTGTTTGGATTAATTGACACTCCATTTTCAGCAGACCAGTTAAGGACAGTCTCCAGGTCAATATTAAATTTAGCAACGGCTCTATTGTATAAGCTGTAGGGAAAGACGAATACATTTGTAAATCGTCAGCATAAAGATGGTGTCGGGTGCATTTAAGTGAGTTCGATATGTCGTTTATATATAATGTGAACAAAACAGGGCCAAGCCCCGAGCCTTGTGGCACACGATCTTTGACTGCTGACCATTCAGATTTTAAATTGCCAGAGATGACAATTAGACACATAAGTTACCTGACAAATAAGACTTGGACCAAGCGACTGCATTTGTGGAAAAATTAAGATTACTTTGAAGTTTAGCAAGCGTATATATCATCGTAATTAACATTGTCAAAGATTTTACTAAAGTCTAGGAGAGTAAGAAGTGTAACATTTTTTATATCAGTGGTACGTCTTATGTCATCTATTATATTCACAAGTACAGTATTACTTCTATGACCCTCATGATAACCCGATTGGTACTTATTAATGAGTTGATGCCTTTCAGCTCTAATTGGCTCCAAAACTAAATATTAAAGTATTTAATAAAGCATGGGTAGATTAAGTAAGCACATACGTGGTGCCATTAAAATATACATTTGTGTGTGTATATATATATATATATATATATATATATATATATAACAGATAATTTTATCGCTCACTACTGCTGCTATTCAGCAACAAGTACACATTTTTACACTCATATAGATCCGCGGCCATATGGAATAATATGTGTTATAATACCAAAAACTACAGTTACTGTAATATAAATTTGTTGGTTATATGCCTTTATTTCTGCAACCTTACGCTTACTTAAACGTAAACTAAGACAGCTTATTCAATGAGAGTTTTAACGAACTAACATTATTAATAGGCAGCCTATTAAAATTGTTCTGAAGTTTATATATGGGCAAATATACATGTAGAATGTTAATGTTGTTTTCCTTGCCTTGTGCGATGTGGCTAAAATTGTAGAAAATAACCGGCACACAGCGATTTAAAAAACAGGAACAGACAGGAAATATGCATATACTTGTGATTTAGACCACTCTTTCCCAGAGTATGAAGTTTCAGCAAAAGATTCGAGGCTGCTTGCTGATAAGAATCTCAGACGTGACTTATCTTGTAATATGTAGTGTCCAACGACGACGTTTTTTTTCTGAAAAACGACTGTCGGCAGCAGCGACACTTCTTCGAACGCGTTTTAAACCAGATTCCATTCGGCCAACTGACGACCTGTTAGGTTTGCAGCTCAATGGCCCGTTTCATTACTTTACTTTTGCGCTGTTTTCACGCGAAGTTCTCATAATTACCTTATTACCATATTGTCACACTATTGGTCAGAATTTTACAGGGACGACCTTCTGATAATAACCACTGTTTGCGAATTGGCTGTAACTTACACATGACAGTGCATTCGCTTTATTGGTTATGAGTACCCTATACTGAAGCCAGTAGAAGTCGTGCGAAGTAGTGTCGCGTCGAACAAAGTGTACTCCCCCCAGCCTGTACACAGGCTCCATCTTCTCTCTTCTCGCAGACAGCAGTAAACCTTTCGTTGCCGGGGTGGAGAGGTGGCGTTACTCCCGGGAGCCACCTCCACCCTCCTCTCCAAAATAATCCGTCGGTCTTGAATGAGTGACTTGGCAGGTGAGACATCCAGGATCTAACATGTGGCGGGCTAGGTCCACCGGCCCCGACGTCGAAGATCCTCGATGACGTTGGTACAAGTTCCGATGTATTCCATTTCTCGCTCCCCACACGCCCCGCAGTCCACAGCCCGCAGGATTCAGCAGTTGGATTCGCTACACATCGCATTTTTAGGCACCTCGAGATCCCTCCAGGCGGCCTTGACCATTAGACTGCTTCCCGCAGAGCGCGTCGTCCGTCTTCATGCTGAGCTGTACAGTTCGCCGCCGCTGCCGTCGACGGTGCTTGCGCACCGGCCAGTTGGTCCACAAGTCAGTATTTGATATTCCTGACAACTCCTCAGCGAGGAGCCATGTATTCGCCACCAACAGGACGCGCTCGATTGCAGATGGTCGCTGCCGCATGGCTGCCGCGATCGCACTTCCCCCTACAGGCCACGGCACATTTGTTGCGATGAAAATGGCATTAGCTTGTGGTACATGAAGTATTTCGACTAAGTAACAATTAGACCGGCCTCTTTAGAGTAGTCGGATGCGCACTGCTTGTAGTACATGAAGTACTACGACTTAGTAACAATTAGACCGGCCTCTGTAGCATAGTCGGATGAGCATTAGCTTGTGGTACATGAAGTACTACGACTTAGTAACAATTAGACCGGCCTCTGTAGTGTAGTCGGATGCACACTGCTTGTAGTACATGAAGTACTACGACTTAGTAACAATTAGACCGGCCTCTGTAGCATAGACGGATGAGCATTAGCTTGTGGTACATGAAGTACTACGACTTAGTAACAATTAGACCGGCCTCTGTAGTGTAGTCGGATGCGCACTGCTTGTAGTACAAGAAGTACTACGACTTAGTTACAATTAGCCCGCCCTCTGTAGCATAGTCGGATGCGCACTGCTTGTAGTACATGAAGTACTACGACTTAGCCACACATTAGACCAGCCTCTGTAGCGTTGTCGGATGCGCACTGCTTGTAGTACATGAAGTACTACTTCTTAGTAACAATTCGACCGGCCTCTGTAGCATAGACGGATGAGCATTAGCTTGTGGTACATGAAGTACTACGACTTAGTAACAATTAGACCGGCCTCTGTAGTGTAGTCGGATGCGCACTGCTTGTAGTACATGAAGTACTACGACTTAGTAACAATTAGACCAACCTCTGTATCATAGTCGGATGAGCATTAGCTTGTGGTACAGGAAGTACTACGACTTAGTACCAATTAGACCGGCCTCTGTAGCGTAGTAGGATGTGCACTGCTTGTAGTACACGAAGTACTACGACGTAGTAACAATTAGGCCGGCATCTGTAGCATAGTCAGATGAGCATCAGCTTGTACTACATGAAGTACTACGACTTAGTAACAATTAGACCGGCCTCTGTAGCATAGTTGGATGAGCATCAGCTTGTAATACATGAAGTACTACAACTTAGTAACAATTAGACCTGCCTCTGTAGAGTAGTCGGATGAGCATTAGCTTGTGGTACGTGAAATACTGCGACTTAGTAACAATTAGTCCGGCCTCTGTAGCATAGTCGGCTGAGCATTAACTTGTGGCACATGAAGTACTACGACTTAGTAACAATTAGACCGGCCTCTGTAGCATAGTCGGATGAGCATTAGCTTGTGGTACAGGAAGTACTACGACTTAGTAACAATTAGACTGGCCTCTGTAGCGTAGTAGGATGTGCACTGCTTGTAGTACACGAAGTACTACGACATAGTAACAATTAGGCCGGCATCTGTAGCATAGTCAGATGAGCATTAGCTTGTACTACATGAAGTACTACGACTTAATAACAATTAGACCGGCCTCTGTAGCATAGTTGGATGAGCATCAGCTTGTAATACATGAAGTACTACGACTTAGTAACAATTAGACCGGCCTCTGTAGCATAGTCGGATGAGCATTAGCTTGTGGTACGTGAAGTACTGCGACTTAGTAACAATTAGACCGGCATCTGTAGCATAGTCAGATGAGCATCAGCTTGTACTACATGAAGTACTACGACTTAGTAACAATTAGACCGGCCTCTGTAGCATAGTTGGATGAGCATCAGCTTGTAATACATGAAGTACTACGACTTAGTAACAATTAGACCTGCCTCTGTAGTGTAGTCGAATGAGCATTAGCTTGTGGTACGTGAAATACTGCGACTTAGTAACAATTAGACCGGCCTCTGTAGCATAGTCGGATGAACATTAGCTTGTGGTACATGAAGTACTACGACTTAGTAACAATTAGACCGGCCTCTGTAGCATAGTCGGATGAGCACCAGCTTATGGTACATGAAGTACTGCGACCTAGTAACATTAGGCCGGCCTCCACAGCGTAGTCCGTTAGGCGCCGGTCGCAATGCAAGAGGTCCGAGGTTTGAATCCCAGCTCGGACATGGCTATTGTATTGTCCCTTTAACTCTCTTCACCCTCACTGGCTTTTAAGACCTAGTTGTTAAAGGAGGGAGAGTTTAAAATCTTCTCACCTTCACCTTAAATTTTTATAAGTCGGGTCACATTGAACATTGCTTTATATTTCTAGGACACTTTAGTCAACCGTTGCAATAAAGCTTCGTCTGGGTGGTTTCCGATTTCTGTGTCCGTTGTCGAGTTTCGTAAACACTTAGATAACAATAAATATTACTGCCAGCAGAATTCTTCTACCTACACACTGTACCCCGACTGTGCCTTAAAACACGTATGCGACACGATTCTCGTAACTTCGAGTCAGAACGTCGCCACGTGATTTCTGGACTATCAATTAAGTGAATTTAACAAAGTAGTGTCACGTGCTGGGAGAGATTTTGCCCAGAGGCATATTGTGTGCATGTCAGTGAATCGTGTTAACAGCGAAGGTTTGAGGCATGTACTCAAGGGACTAGGCGGTATTGTGTTCTACGAGGAATTGAGTCGACGAGTGCATTCTGCGACTTTTAGAACACTGTGTGCTCATTTGTGTGTTTGCATACAAATATTTAATGAACAACGAGCTTGCATAAAGGGCTGGGACATTATTATTTTTAATTTATAAAAGTTATATGTATTGAAATTGAAGGGTTCCTAACAAAAACAACACTCGTCCAAAAAATGCAAAAATTAGATAACAGTGAATTCTTATTGTTCTTGGCCATACCCATTGCTCTGTATGTTCAGTTTCCACAAAAAACAGCACGTTTCCAAAGATATAGGCCATGAAAGAATAGGTGGTTCCACAAAAACAACACATGTCCTAGCAGTTTCCCCAACAACAACACTTGTCCTAAAGGTGTAGCCAAGAACAACACATGTCCTTGAATTTTCCCCAAAAACAACACTTGTCAGGATAAGGTAGCAAAATTATTTACTCTGAAAATCCATCATGTAGGCTTTATCTA
>PNEQ01134619.1:0-16850 GCA_003012365.1 Medauroidea extradentata | reverse complement strand
TAAGGTTTTTATTGTGGTAATCTTTCTCCTTAGGGTCCCACAACAAACGTTGCTGTTCGTATAATCGCACCAACGTACGACACTTTTCAGTATCCATGTGGGCGAGGCAAACCTGCAGCGAGGCAACGAAGTACCGTCCACACAGATAGCTCGGCTCGCACTGAGGCGCCTTTGAGCACGGCACAAAAACCGACTCCACGCGGCTCGTCCTGAGGCAGCCTCGCCCGAGCCAACACGAGCCATGCCTCGCGTGGCAAGCGGGTATCCACATCACGAGGCTGCCTCGCGAGGAAGCCTCGCAATGTCGATACGCGCCTTTACATGTGGAAGTACCATCAGACAGTGGAATTATCAGCTACCGAATAGGCAATGATTTCTCACCTCTGAACTCTCAATAAGGGTTTTACATGTTTATAATTGTATTAATTTTAAAAATGTTTACTCACCTTAAGCACACAGCCAAGCGTTCTTCCGCTGGAATGGTTTCCTGTAATTTAGATTCTTCTTCTATATATCTTCCCTGATTAAACTTAATAACATATCAAACTGTGTTGGATTTAGTCTGAAGTACTCTTTGAATTTCACTTCATCCTCTCGTAGCTGCTTCATCAGGTGGTGATATTCTCCAAATTATTTTCTTTTCACATTTACTTCGTGAACCCATTTCTTTTTACGCTTGCATAATAACGTGGTCAAAAGAATTTCATTATCGGAGTCATCACTTGATTCCCATGGCATGCACCTCTCCGACATCGCGAACTGAATAGTCTGGCCACCCAGCTTAGCAAACACAGCGAACATAGCAAACATAGCGAACATCGCAAACATAGCATAGCGCTCTGTGTGGCCGAACCTTAAGCGAGTCAAAAATATTAGGAAGTTGCCAGACCTAACTTATATGACCCTGGTCTGAACAGTAATACAAACACCGCACGTGACCACACGGAACTCACGAGATGTTTACGTGAAAAATTGCTCTACATCAGCATGTCACAGTGTCTGCAGCCAGCTGCTAGTTTCCTACGAGAAATTGTTTTTTTCCAGGGCTTCTTTGTTAGAATACGAGACCAGGAGCAACGTAAATCTCAGTCTACCTTTCCTCCTTTTTTTTTTTTTGTTTACTTGAAGTCACGGCTGTGGTTGAAGTGATAATGTGCGCTTGTAGGCCTCCCTCCATGCTATCTTACCTTGGCTGCGTCGTCATAGATCAGTGACGTCTTTACACACACTTTACACTTTAAAATAAATTTCACAAATACCATCGACATTAAAGGGTACTCAATAAAAGCCCATTAATTTTAACCATTTAACTTTTTCAAAAGCGAGGCCCTCTAGAATGTGCGACCCGAGGCAAAAGCCTCTTTCTGCCCCCTCCCCTTTTTTATAATTTATTAAGCCATGTTTTATTTTTTCGATATATCGCGCCGGCCTCTAGCGTAATGGGTTAGGCGGCAGTTTACGGTGCGAGAGGCCCTGGGTTCGAATCCTTGCTCGGGCATGGATGTTGTGTTGTTCTTTCACCTCACTTCACCCTCATCGGCTTGTAAGACGTCATTAAATGGCCATAAAACCCTCTCTCCACCTTGCATAAATTGCAATGCAAACCAATGGCTTTTAATTTTTTTTATTATGTCCGGAACAAATCGTTTTGCAATCTTAAATTTATCGCACATACCAGAACAAAATAAATTTCCATTCAGGTGCTATTGTGACCTGTAGTTACTGTCCAATTCACCAGCATCATACTGTAGTGTTTATTTACGACGCACGTGCGTGTGTCTCGCGCGGAGAAGAGGGAGAAAAGATAAAGAAGCGAGGTCTGCCTGCTGAGTTGCCATCTCCACTCGCGCGCTTGCTGAGTTGCATCTCTACTCGCGCGCCTCGCTAGCAACGTTTAACCACATGGAACTTGCCAGATATTTTACGGTGGGATTATTAAAGGCTACGTAGCGATGAGCAACTGCTTTTAAAGCTTAATACTGTTTTTAAATAAAACGTGATAGATTTAAATGAGGCAGACACAATTTTCTTATGATTTTTGACCAAAAATAATTTAATTAAAATTAATTTTGTTTTTTGAAATTCTGTCCGAGTTATCCGAAGTCCGGGACATCGAGGTCCGAGTTATCGAGGGTTCACTGTATATATATATATTTTTTTTTTTTTTTTTTTTTTAATGAAACATGGTCGCAACACTCCAACATTGGGACAGTCACGCAAAGTTATAGTAACCTGCTTGCTCATGTTATAATATGTTTGTTTATTGAACAAAATTTTCATTTAAATTAATTTGTGTTTTACGCAAGCAAGATATTCTATAAAAAATGACAGTTGCAACAGGAGCACCTTTTTTTTTACACAGGTAACATTACTCAAAAAACCACCTTCAAATATGGAAGGTATTGGTCATTCAGGATAAAGTGAGCATTAAAAACTTAACCTTTGAAACATATCACTTGCCACGACTACGTATAATTTAACATTAACTATAGTTGTCTTTGTGCTTGTATGGTTGGCAGCGAAATTACTCAATATAGTTCCATATATTTCCCTATTTAAATACAACAATATAGAAACAAACTCAACCGAAATTGACATTATTGTAATTTATATTATAAATATCTTTTTAAATAAACTTTATCGATTCCTACTGACTGCACAATTTATCTTAAACGCGCAAACATCAAATAAGGTGTCCAGAGAGGTTAGACATTTCCCGTCGTTAGTCGTTACGTGCGGAAATATACGAGTTGGCTGAAAATAGAACTTTAGCAGGGCTATTTCGAGTTCTCACTTTATCCCGAACCACCTATATCAAGCACCATATGCTGTTGGTTAGAATATCCCAATAACATTAAACAATGATGACAATATTGTTTTTGTATGTGGCGTAGTTTCCCGTATTTTGGGAAAATACGGTTTTAAATGTTTATCTTTAACTTGTCCTAACGCCCTTAATATTGAGTTTAGGTGAACAGTGCACAACATGTTTTCGTCTTATTTTGTTCCATACTTTAACCTGTGTAAACATCGGAAGGTATTTTTCGGGATACTCTGTATTTGATACTAAATGGGCCAAGTGCTGTCAGCGCATCGCAAGAACGGTACTCGCGTGGCGGCCACTGAGATAGCCCTACCGGCCAAGTTGCGCCCGTGCCACCAGCAGTGGGTGAGTGTGCCTGCGACGGTAGCGTAACTTCAAGGTAGGCCTACGAAAATTAAAAGAACCAGAATATTTATGATTCACTTATGACTTACAGTATGTCACTACAGGCAAATAACGTCCACAGTACGTATTTTCGCGTAAAATATTCAGTTTTCCACGTAACATTCGGATTCCTACGGTCATGAATGCCGCTTCCATCACGCAAACCACGAACGGTTATGGCTTTCAGTACTGGTACTTCATTATATTGCGAGGCAATTGTTTTTAATACCAGTACAGCATTTTGAGTAGTCTCGTACTATATATGACTACTCACATGTACGTTTCATGTTACTTGTCGGTAATGCACCATACTTTAGAAATAAACTATGAGTAACTTGCCTTTGTAATTTAATTTAATTTGGTTCCGCTCCAATGACATACTGTAACTGGAATTAAAATAGTCTTGTATCATATCAGAATCTACTCGGGGCAGATTATCACTTTGTGCTTTAAAAAAAACATTTCTTCCCGCAAGTTCAACAAACATATCGTTTATAGCCTCTTTCTGCCATGAGCGCAGCCAGAGCGCGGATACGGATACTAAGGTGTGACTTCAGACCAGTGAGAAAGCGTTTCGCGGTCACGTGATAACTCCCGGCTAAATTACTGTTTTTAATCTCAAATAACTCAATTCCTACCGATTTTCACGGGGTAAAAAGTTAATAGTTACATTTATATGTGTATAAAAGAGCATCTCGAGCAGTTCTAGACATTTCTATGAAATGTGAATGTTCCCCATTGTGGAAGCCATTAAGAATACAGTTGAGGAGAGCAAAGAATCTACAATTAGAGCAAAAGGAAATGGAATATTGCATCAATTTAAGTACTTTGGTTTTATAATCAGTCTTGAAATAATACATCCAATTTTAGAACTAATTTAGAAACAAGCAAAACACTGCAATTGCAAAAAATTCATGAAAACCCAAGAAAAATGGAATCAAGTGGGTATTGAAATACCACCTCCCTGAAAGAAAAATGTGTCTTGCATGACAGACAGATAGACACATTTACGAATTCAGGAATAAGTGTAGCTAGCAATAAAGAAGAGGTGAAAATATTCACATTTTATCCAATACTGAATGGGACTCCTTCAAGGATTACGAACAAGACTTTCTCAGGAAACAATGATAGTCATCAATGATACTAAGAAAATAATGTCTTTTTATCTGCAATGAAAATAATTACAAGAACATTGCTCAGCAGTCTGACTTAGATGTTTCAGAATTAGCAGCTGAAAACCAGCTACTGCAGTTCAAGACAGGGGAAAATTATCCCCCATCAAATGTAGCTTACTGGTTGTGATGGTTCTCAAAATATAATAGAGAAACTAGGCTATTTTCCAGAATTTTAATATGCTGCTGCAAACATTCTCCTTTTTTCTTGTAACAAGCTGCTCGTGTGAGCGAATCACATCTAAATGTTCAATTGTTCAGACAAAGCTTCACTCTACCGTGTCAGAGAACAGGCTTAGCTCATTGATGTTACCATGTGTTGAAAAGTCACTCGCTGTTTCATTCAGCTGGGAGACATAGTTGGTGAATTCCAAAACATGGTGCAATTTGATCAACGAATGCATCTGTGAAATTTTATCATTATAAAAATTGTTACTGTTAAAATTTTCCTGAAATATAAACAGTATCTTTAAGAAAATGTGAGAAACTATTGAACTGGTGCTTTGCCCTCAGCTGTACTGAGGCGCTTGTGAATCCAAATGGTTGGTTTCGTCATGTTATGCAATGGGACTCTGTTCGGAAGCGTGCGGGAATGCTTTGCCGCCCGTCGGAACTCTTCGGCTATCTTGTGCTGTCTTCGGCTCCCTCCCCTCCCCTTCCCCCTTCCCTGTTGCCTAGGCCGGCCGCCTAGCTCTCGACGTCAGTTGGATCCTGGTCGCCCTTCTGTGCTCTACTTTTCCGTTCGTGCTCGTCGGGGCCTCGTCGGCTGTTCTTCGATACGTTGGTGATTTAGTTTTCTTTGGTCATGTTCATTGAAGTTTGTGCCTGGACCTTCTGCCCTGTCTTCTCAGCTGCGTAATTTCCCTGTCGCGAGTACAGTAATTGTATCGGGAGCCGACAGGGGCGTCGACGGGTTGCTTTTCCTGTTTGACCTGCGTGAGCTTTAACCCTTTTGATTGCCGCTTTAGTTTTTTTTCTAATGAACTTAATAGCCCTTCTGGCATCTTTTATATCGATTATTTGTAACTTAAAAACAAATGTACAAGAACCCTGAGTTTAATAAACACTGTTGTGTATAGCTTGACTATTTTGTTTGTATTTATCAAATTCTAGTATTTTCCGTCACTCGGGATATTCAAACCCGTTGTTAGGTGTGCCTTGATGGTACACTATTTTGACGAGTACATTGAAATCAAAAGTAGGAGCTGCAGAACTCTAGACATGTAAACTTTGTAAGAAATAAGTGTGCTAACTTTGTTTGGGTAAAACATCGGTTTTAATACTGACGCCGTGTCCAGTGAGAGTAAGGTAGGAATGAAGCTGTGTCGGAATGCTCTGGGCACCACCCGGTTAAGCGTGTAGCCGGGAACACGAGGCTCGATGGGTCATGGTCTGTTCGTGCCGGCGTGCCCCTTTCTCACCTGGTGAGTCGAAACAGCTGCGTATCTGGAAAAACAGGGAGGACCTGGAGAAAACTACACCTTACATGGACACTTATGGGGCAGTCCACACCCCCATACCCTAGGGCCTTAAGTGAGCCAGTTCCAAAAGGCAAAACAAAGTAAAACACTGGGCCGGATAGTTGCACACACACGTTACGAATCTCACTGGATGAATCAGAGTCCCGAAGCACACCACGTCTCTCTCTCGTTCTGTCCATCACGGCCACTGCTTCCAGACTGCCTTCTTCATGCACTAGTAGAGGGAGGGGCAGCGAAGCCAGGTGTCCTGCACTGGCAGATGGCCGGGATGGCAGGTGTCACACGTTGGTGTCAAGTTCACACGTGCCCTGCCACTGTCATTGATCTACCACACACACTCAAGTATCGCACATCTACCATTACCAACCAGCGCACACCTGCCACTGACACACTCTGCGAACACCTGCCGCGACCAGGTGCAACTCCACCTGGCCTGTGGCCTGGTACGACGACAATACGAAGAGTTTAAAAACTATGTGACTAACTTAGTGTGAACTGCGCAATATTCTTCTGGTAGTTTTACAAATGAATTTGAATTCATTATTAATAATATGATGTAAAACAAGTCTTTACAGATATTTTTTATAGTGTCACTGCCAATTAGACATGACAAACAGTTAATGTGTATGTTTCTTACGTGTTTTTTTTTTTTTTAATGTGACTGACATTTTTTTTTATTAAAAATATACTTGAGCTTGTGTACGTTATTTGTAATGGAAAAACTTAATTTAAACTAGACTAACTTAGTTTTTTTATTGTGTGGGTTTTCATATCCCATTTTGCAACTAAGTTTTCACTTGTAAGGCATAATTTATACTAAAAATGTTAACATTTCTTACAGTTGTATAATAAATGCTTTGGTTCAGAAACTCAGTTGAATACTATCATGTGAAGTGCAACAATGGAGGTGAATTTTTATCCACACTTCCACTGCAGACCTTAGAATGAAGATGACTACTGAACAAAGTGCTAAGTAAGTTTATTGATATAAATCTGCTAAAAACTTTGTTTTGGTGAAGCAATAAGAACAGCTGCACACCAAATCAATAACGACAGTACTGAATGGAGGCAGTAAAATAGCCTCAGAAAGAAAACTGGAAGAAATGCACAAGGCACAGAACCAGCGAGCAGATTTTCTGTCGTACAAATGGTTTTTTGAATTAGACTTTTACGAATCTGTATTTTTTTTATATTTATGTAAATTTTTAATTACAATGTCATGAGAATGGAGATATTTTTAAAAATTTTAAAGTTTAAACATTGTATTTATAGCACACTAGCTGTTTCGGGAACATCCCATTACAGATTTTTTTTCCGTAGGTGAATATATCGTGAACACATTTAATTATTGCAGAAATTTTTATTTAACATGACTTAGCACAGATTAAACACAAGTTATTTATGAAAAAAATATAAACGATGCTCATTTTATTTTTGAGTAATAATTTTATTTAGGAAATTAATTTTAAAATATTGGAATGTTTGTAAATAAAAACATAGTCAAAAATTCTGCATGTTAGTTAAACGTATCATATCTTATAAAAATGTGTTTAAATCGACAGTATATAACAGTTTATAACAATTGCAATTGCATATTTTCTAAGTAGGCCGGTTTACAAAAGGTGCCTATTGATCATACATCCATTATTCTCGATTTTTAAGCATTTTAAGAACAAAAAATAGTCAAGTCATTCAATTCTGTACACTAGACGTGGTATTCCTACATGTTGACTACAATTTACAGAGGGGAAAAATTTCTATTCATCAAAGGCTCATTGTTCATTATACATTTATCTTATTTCTATATTTTTGAGATAGTTTAATGCTTAGAAACTATATTTATGGAAATAAACATTAATTTCATTTTTACCTTATTTTAATACATAATATATAAAAACGTAAAAAAATCTGGAATGACCGGGATTTAAACCCAAATAAAATTATTGCTTGACGGACTTAGCCTTAGCATCTGAGCTATCGAAACACTTTTGTATCAGTGTCCAAAAAAATATGTATACTGGAATGCTTTTAAACCTACAAATTTGTTGATTTTGGACTATTTGGACTTTTAAAATGCTAGTGGGTTATTATTTAGTATTCCTGCTGCCACAAAGTTTCATTTTCTGTATGATTCAAATGTTTTTGTTTTCTCTTTTATTATTAAAAATGATATTCCTCCAGCAACTGATAAAATAAGTAGTAATGTGTGTAGCGGTCTGTAGGGTTAAGCATACTGCACATGCGTAACTATATTAGGGCAAGGGAATGTCACAGATTAGTCATGAACAAACATTGTCCTGAAGCTAAACCCTTATAAAAACGTTTAGGAATACCGATACGGCCTAGGCATGACATATGCTGCACCTAAACCCTTGTACAAACATTTAGGAATACCGGCCTTAGAGCATGAGATCAAAGTACAGAAGGAAACTACAGGGTATGAGTATTCTAAGTACGTCATACCTTAATACCTTCATAAAGTTCTCCACATGAAACCACGGCAATGCAGAGTTATGAAACAGTGTAGCAATGGTATATGAATGTTGCCAATATTTTTTTCAGAAAAAGGCCCCATTCACCAAAGCCTCATCAAATTAAGTCTAGCTGTATAAAGGGTTTATTACATGTTGTGGTTTCTCACCATAATTGTATAGATTTCTTTTTACGGTGAAGTTTATTTATATATAGTCAGGAAAATTTACGGGAAAATGTGGTTGATTTACATGGACAAATTGAAAGTAAATGTTTTTGACAACAAAATTCATAGAAAAAATTGTATATTAGCAAATCTGATTAAAAATTGTAGAATATCCAATATCAAACTAAATCCATCTCAAAATTTTATTTTTTATTTTTTTTTCCCAGGATTTGACCTGGAATGTTGTATAAAAATTAAATTTAGTAATAAAAATGGTGAACCTTACAACCAAAACTATGAATATAAAATTGACGAGCATCATCAAACAAAAAGAAAGCCCTCTCAATTTCTACTAATTTAGTTAGTTCTCGTTTCTACTAACTTGTACATTCCTTCTTTATTATTATACCTATGAATGAAACTGCATAATTGCTACACTCCTATCCTGCTGTTATGTGGGTTTTATTTGTCTATATAGGTTTTACACTCATTTAGCATAGGTTTGGAAATATATGCACTCAGTGAGGTAATATTGGCCCACAATGTTACCATTGCTGTCCAATCCCTTTTGGATTTGATGCACACTTCTTTAAGACCCCGCTACCGGACCCAAATATTCAACTTGGGGTGAATGATGGGAATTTGGAGCTGCACCGGTAATGAAGGGCAGAGAAAAATTAACATTCTCAAGTAAACATACCGACCTGAACCCGATAATTGGTTTATGTGCTGCATGAGTGTGGTGTGTAAATGGTGTTTACGTCCTCACTTCTCACATTTGTTTTATACATCTGGATGCGATCTAGCTGACTCACGGTAAAATGTGTTATTTATTTGCCTTATTATTATTGGTGTCCTATCTCACACATCTCATTCCCCTTTGGCCAATTCTGTTAGTCTTTCTTTCCCTCCAGTCAATAAATATAGAGCCTAGCATCCAGTATTCTTGTCTATCTGCCTATCCCTCTCTAATTCATCTTTAGCAGTCAAGAGAAATCTTCAGTGTAACAAGTAAACAATACAAATTAGCTTTGAGTAGGTGTGGCATTTGTGTATTCATAAATTATATTTTGTGTAACAAAGAATACAAAAGTGCTTTAGAAGAGTGTGTACTAGTCTTGAAAGTCACTGAAGTAAAAAAAAAAAAACAAGTCATGTAATGGTCTATAATGTCCCTAAAAAATCACGAATTCGCTAAGCATCTGTGAACGTGGAAAAAAATGTTTTCCAATTGCATCTCTGATATTTTCTGTTTGTCAAACTTTTGTTTTGCTCATAGCTTAAAAGTCACTTCAAAAGTAGGTATTAATTAGACTGCTTTAATTTTCAAGTTATTGCCAACTTTATTTTCTGTTTTAAAGATAAATTCAAAAAGCTAACACAAACCAACCACATTTCTGAAAAGAAAAAAAAAATTTCACATTTGTATTTAGTTTAAGTGTTTAATCCAGTAGACATCCTGTTTTGTCAAATTTTGTTGGAGTGTGAAAAACGTATTTTGTTATGCTGGTATGAACAGCAGTAATATTTAATGTCTTAGGTTGGCAATACAAGGAATTGAGCTATTTTGTTTAGATTGGCTAACTTGCCATAGTGTATCGTCTTGTGTTTTTAACTGAAGCAATGTCCGTTCAGTTTGAATGTAACCTTCAAGAAGTGAAGATGTGTTGTTGGAGTAAATCAGTTTTAATTTTACATGCCCAGTTGCCCTGTACTACAACAGGTTATGGGTCCAGGCGATTAAGTGGTTAGGAAGTTAAAGCCAGTGGTATGAGTTTTTCCGTTTTTGTGCGCACAAGAAAGGTTGAGTTCCTCTTTTGCGAAAATGCTAAACGCCAGTTTACCAAGTGTAGAAAAACTTGTTGGTCGAGAGAACTATCAAAATTTTTAATATGTAATGAAGGCCCTTTTGCAACTTGACGACTTTTGGAATGTTGTTGTGGGTAAAGATGAAGATAAACAAAAGGATGAAAAGGCTTTCGTTAAATTTGTTTTGTGCATTAATCCAATAAATTTCTCTCACTAAAGACAGCGCCTACAGCTAAGGATGTGTGGCAACAACTTGAAAAAGCTTTTGAAGATACGGGACTAACAAGGCGGGTCGGTTTGTTACAATCTTTAGTAACTACAAGATTAGAGGAATATAAGAACATGAACGAATATGTGATAGAATAATTTCTACCGCCCGCAAACTCAACCAAATTGGGTTTGAAGTGAACGATGAGTGGGTTAGGACGTTATTGCTGGCCGGTTTACCAAGCAAACATTGCCCATTGATTATGGGAATAGAGAGTTCGGGAGTAAAAATAACAGGCGACACGATAAAAGTAAAGTTGCTACAAGATGTTCGTGGAAACCAGGCAGATTCCTACACATCTACCGACCGAGATGCGGCGCTAATCACCGGAAAATACAAGAAGAATCCTCGGAAAAACGTGTCCCAGCCTAAATCACTTGTAGTTTGCTTCAACTGCAACAAGATTGGACACATTGCCCGAAATTGCTGAGCGCCTACGAGAGGGACAAAACCAGTGAGTACAAAGATGATAAAAGCAGGTCAGTCAACTACAAATGATTACGTTTTTGCCCACAAATAGTAAAATGGGGCAGTGGTATGTTGATTCTTGTGCTTCCACACACATAAACAGTCATGACCATTTACAAAATGTCGCACCATGTAACACAGAAATAGTTACTGCAAAGAGTTCCAAGTCTTAAGTGTGCAGTGATAGGAAATGTAGATATTGATGTATACAACTCCACTGACAGGCAGAGTACACCTGTTAAAGTAGAGAGTGTTGTGTATGTACCTGAAGTGCCTGTTGATTTGCTAACAGTAAGCAAAATTGTGGAATGTGGCCATAAAGTTTAGTATGTCTGGGGGGAGGGGGCAGATGGAGAAAGAATAGCCACAATGTCTATAGATAAGGGCATTTTTAAATTGGACACTCCATCAGAAAAATATTATTTGTCTACTGTTACTGGCTTTTTATGGCATCAACGCCTTGGGCATTTAAAGAGGAATGGCATGTCTCTGACCAACCAGGTTACTTTGGGTATTAAAAGTTCTTTGAAGTGTAATGACACTTGTGAAACACGTGTAAAAGGCAAACAAGCCAGGAAACCCTTTAAAGCCTCTAACAAATGTGCAAAAAGACCCTTAGAGTTAATTCATTCAGACTTGTGTGTCCGCATGGAACAAGTATCCATTGGTCGGAATAAGTATTTCTTTACATTTCATGATGACAATTACAGATATTGAATTGTCTATTTTCTCCAAGAGAAAACTGAAGTACCTGAAGTGTTTGTTACATTTAAGGATTTTGTTGTAAACCAGAGTGGCTGCAAAATAAAGACACTAAGGACAGACAATGGGACGGAATATGTAAATTCACAGTTGCAGTCAATTTTGAAGAGGTCTGACATAAAACACCAGACGACCATAAGATATTCTCCTCAGCAAAATGGCCGAGCAGAAAGACAAAATCGCCCTCTAGTAGAAAAAGCACGAACAATGCTGTTCGATGTTGATCTTCACAAGAGGTTCTGGGCGGAAGCTGTCTCAACTGAATCGTACTTAAGTAACCTTTGTCCATCAAGACCATTAGGAAAAAGGACACCATTTGAGTTGTGGTATGGCATGAAATCCTACTTACCTCACCTTAAGAGTGTTTGGAAGCAAGGCATTAGTCCATGTTCCAAAAAAAAGACGAAGGAAGTGGGATCCAAAATCTGACGAAATTATTTTTGTTGGCTATGCTGAAGACATGAAAGGGTACAAATTTCTGGACCCGAGAACAAGGAAGATCACATACAGCAGGGATGTTGTTTTCTTTGAAGGAAAATCTACAAAAGAAAAGGTGATACCCGAATTAAAACTACCTACAGTGGCTTATGACCTACAACCAAGTGGGACTCCAGTTCTAGACGAAAGTGATGAACAAGAGGAATTTTGTGGTTTCTCTCCAATGCAAGTTTCATCCCAAACTGGTAGCGATGAATCTGAAACAATTACAGACGACTTTTGCGGCTTCTCACCCACGTACGTATCAGCGGATAAGACGTCTGCAACATGCCAGAGGATGACTCTCATGACTCATTGTAAGAAGCAGGAAAATTCCTTATATTTTTTTGGCACAGATCACGTTATGACAGGATTTGATGATCTTCAAGCAGTAGAGGAAGCATTAAGTGGTCAAGAAGCATGTGAATGGATGAAGGCTATGGAGGAAGAACATAACTCTTTACTTGAAAATGAGGCTTACGAACTTGCAGGTTGGGTTGAAGGAAGTAAAGTCTTGAACACAAAATGGGTTTTCAAATACAAGGGGACTGATGGTGGGCAATTGAAGTATAAAGCAAGACTAGTCATACAAGGTTGTTTCCAAAGAGAAACCTATGCACCTTTAGTTCGGTATTCATCTATCAGATATTTGTTTACAGTAGCTGTGAAAGAAGAGATGCAAATTGATCATATGAATGTTAAAACAGCCTACTTGTATGGTGACTTAGATGAAACTTTCTGTGTAAAGCCTCCCCAAGAATTAGTGAAACCAGGTGAAGAAAGAAAAGTGTGGCTATTGAAAAAAGCTGCGTATGGACTCAAACAAGGAGGAAGATGATGTAATAAGAAGTTGACAGTGGTTCTCAAGAATATGCATTTTGTGCAATCTCAAGCAGACCCATGAGTATTCCTTAAATTCTCAAGCCAAGGAAAAATTTTTGTTGCTGTGTACGTAGATGACTAGTTCATCATGTCGCACAATGAAGTGTTGAAGAAGGAGACTAAGTATAAGGTAAAAGAACATTTCAAGATGAAAGATCTTGGTCCAGTGAAGAAATGTTTGGGTATGAATACTAACCAGACTACTGAAGTAATCTCCATTGACCAGACTGACTACATACACAAGATTCTTCAAAGATTCAACATGAGCAACTGCAAACCAGTCGCGACACCGACGGAGACTGGAATAAAGATGAAGACACTATACCAGATAGTGTACCTTATCAGGAGGCAGCTTTTATATTTGGCTCAAATCTGTAGACCAGATATTTCTTTTGCTCTGAGTATAGTGAGTAGATTTAACAAAAACCCCAAAAAGTGTCATTGGATAGCTGTGAAGAGGTTTTCTGATATCTCAAGGGAACTCTAAATATGAAACTTAAGTTTCTTAGAAATTCCAACTATCCTCTAGTTGGATTTAGAGATGCAGATTGGGGGAATGAGTTGAAAGACAGGTATTCCATATCTGGGAGTTGTTTCAAATCCCTGGGTGCATTGACTACCTGGTATAGTAAGAAGCAGAAAACTGTTGCGCTATCTACAAGTGGGGCTGAATATATTGGTCTTTCCTTTACTGCTCATAACCTTATGGCTAATAAAGGGAACAGAACCCGAACTTGAAAACATTTCACTAACATTATTTTGTGACAGTAGAGGAGCTATTCAGCAAGCGAAAAATCCAATAACTAGTTATAAGAGTAAACACGTAGATATTAAGACATAATTTCCTAAGGCAGCATGTCGAAAATAATGTGATTTCTATTGAACATTTGGCTAGTGAAGATATGTTGTCTGATATCTTAACAAAACCTTTGTCAAAATCAAGGCACATAGCATTGTTATGGAAAATAGGGTTATATATCTAGAGGTTATGCTAGTGCCATGTTTGGTAAATACTTTATGACGTAGAAAAACTGATGGAATGCTAACCTGTACGAACACTCATTAAAAATATATTTTCAACGGAAGTGTTGGAGTGTGAAAAACATATTTTGTTATGCTGGTATGAACAGCAGTTATATTTAATGTCTTAGGTTGACAATACAGGGAATTGAGTTACTTTGTTTAGGTTGGCTATCCTGCCATAGTGTATCATTTGTGTTTTTGACTGAAGCAATGTTCGTTCAATTCGAATGTAACCTTCGTGGAGTAAAGATGTGCTGTTGGAGCAAATCAGTTTTTATTTTGCATGCCCAGTTGCCCTATACTACAACAAATTTTATTCTTCTATGTACTTTCCAAATTCTCTGCCGTAGTTTTGTGTGCTCCATATATAAATAAACACAACATTTAAAATGCTTAAACTTTGGCTTAAACAGTTATACAGTACCCCCTTTTGGTTATAAAATTGCTTTATTGTACTTGTGAATGCTAATCATGTGAATAAAAAAATTTAAGAACTGTATAGAAATGTAAATGATTCTACTTTGAGCATTATGAAAATGAAAACAGTTATTAACAACAGATAAAATAGCTGACATGACATTCAATAAGACTAAGTAATTATTAGAGAATCTGGAAGGTCGCTGGAAAATTTTACTGTTTGCAAGACTTCAGTGTGCTGTAATGAGAGCTGTACAGCTTTAACACATGTGATTCATCACAATATTATACTTATGTATCAGAAATTGTGATGCCTAATTATAAAATGTGAAACACACATTTTTCGTGATAAGTTTGCCCAATTTTTTCGTGAATTCCCGGTACTTCTAACAATATGCATTCTAACTATTCTGGCAAATAAAGGAAAACAAAAAAAATATTTTAAAAAACAATTACAGCCAAAATTACGTATTTTGAGTCGAAAGTAAACTATATTTACTAGGAGATCCATTGAAATGTATTTTGTGCAGTTATCTTTAAAAATATAACTACTGCTATCAATAAACTCAAACTTTCATAAACATGCACTGCAAGTACATGGCAAAAAGTTAGACCTATTTGTTATAAATATATTTGTTTGAAGTAAAAAAAAAATGTTGTAACATTAATTTAAAACACTTTTCAATTATATCTTTTCTTATACAATTTCTGACAGTAATATGAATTCATTTTCTGTAAAAAAAAAAAATGGAGCATCTAATAAATTAAATAATTTTCCATTATAATAAACCAGTTTTAGAAAATTCCAATAATTTTTGCATATCTTTCCAAATCTTAAAAAAAAAAAAAAAAAAAGTTAGATTATCAATAAAACTCTGTATGAATTTCTTAGAAAAAAATTTATGAGCATAAAAACATTTTTGTTACACACTAGAAGTATCTGAGAATAAAAAAGAACTATTTTTGAAACCTGACAAAAATTTTGGAAACTTCTCAAGGATGTTGAAAAATTTTACATATTAATTTTAGTTATAAAATCTTGGAAATTATGAAAATCTATGAAAATCACTCATATAGCAAACAATTTCGAATAAACAAAAATCTTTCAAAAAAACAAAACTAATTTAAGCAAGAAGTTAACAGCATAAGTCAATTTTCCTCAAAAAGGGTGCAAATTAACCCTGAAACTTTAAATTGTTTACATATTCTTAGGAAAAGAACATAATTTTAATTTAGATATGTGTTAAAGGAAATATACTAAAGATAAGTCAACTTACTAAGTAATGTATACAAAACAAGTTCAATAAAATTAGGGATCAAATTTTCTGAGAAGTCATTCTATAAAATAAAATAGAAAAACAGTTGCCATTATAAAAATATGAACACAGATTAACGAAATACACAAAATTCAAGCCAGTATGCTGTGTAGTAAGTGTGTACAAAGTTAAATAAAATTCAGGAGGGGAAAAAACACACAGACACACAGAGGTATCCTCAGATATGTCAAATTATTATAAATATAAAAAATTCACTACCATTTTAAAAACATTCATATAATGTGACGATAAAACACAATCAAAAGTCAAGTCGAATTTCCAGGCTGTACATGTGAACCAAGATTATTAAATATATAAAAAAATTTATGAGATGTCAAACTAAAATATTGGGTGCAATTATGGATAAAATAAAACAAGACTAGTAAAATTTACAAAAGACAAATTAGCTTAACAATTTGTACATGTATATTAAATTTGATGAAATTTTGAACAATATTTATTGAGATATAACATACTGTGCTAAAAACATTTAAATGGCTGCCATTTTGATATATGAGCACAGGATGAACGAAACCCATGAAAAAGTCAGCTTTGTAGGCATATTTAATATGTGCGTACCAAATTTGATGAAATTATGAAAAATATTTCTTAAGGCCATGATCTTTCATTTATTTCAAACAAATGCATATAACTTAAATATTTTTTAACCAAATGCTTTGTAAAAAATTTGAGACTGTGTACAGATACAATACTCAATTTTAAAAGGGTGTTTTTTTTTTTTTTTAATTCTGAACCGTTTGCTTGCAAAAAATTAATTTGCTTCATTTTGGGTTATTTTGACAACAAAATATGTGCTATTTCAGGGGCAAAAATCCACAAATCTGTTTGGTGTATTCCAACAGAAAAATTCAGATACAAACGATGATATATACGTGTCAAATTTGCCAGAGTGAATTTTTACATATGTA
>PNEQ01134618.1:0-16849 GCA_003012365.1 Medauroidea extradentata | reverse complement strand
TTTTTATTAAAAAGTTTTTTACTAAAAAGTTTTTACTAAAAATTATATTTATTAAATACGTGCGGGGTTATAATGGAATGCAAAATCGAAATTTTTTTGGAAGAAACACCAAGATGGCGGCCGGAAACAATATGGTGACCGGAAACAAAATTGAGGTAATATTTTTTTTCGAAATTTTTTGAAATTTTGATTTTTTTTTTAAAATTTTGAATTTTTTTTAAATTTTCGAAATTTTGGGAAATTTTGGTAATTTGACACTCAAGGTCAAGGTCAAGGTCAAGATTAAAGGTCAAGGTCATCCAACATGGCGGTCGGGGCCGTGACGTCACAACATGGCGGTCAAATCCTCACTCGGCAGAAATCCTCACACCGGCTCCATGTCCCAGAACCGGCTAAATCATACTACTCGTAATAGATACTTTTTTCAAGACAAGAAATTATATCGCTTCGATTATTAACCTAATAATCAAATTTTGAATAATTACAGAGTTAGCTAAAACTACAGTAGTTAACATATTGAAAAAATCGAAAATGGTGAATCCAATTTTAAACTAAACTGCCCAACCGATTTTTGTATCTGCTCTCGTTTATCAATAAAATGTATTTTTCATATTACCTTTTGAAAAGAACACACATGACCAAATATCCATACACTGCAAAAAATTTTTAGCAACCCACTGACCAAACATGCACGCATTGCTGTACATCTCTGTTCAACGCCTTGTGAATCTTGCCGATAAAAAACGTTATATGCAATAAGTGCGTGTCCTTCATGTTATTTGAATCCCGGCGGATGGCATAGTTAAAAGGTTGTCCTTTGCTTAAAAAATTTCCGCCGTAAATATCACACTCTTAAGGGCCTTGGTTAACGCAGTGGCTACAGCGCTTATCTCTCACTACGGCGATCCGGATTTGATTCTCGTCGAGGTCGGTCCCCGGATTTCCTCGTGTGGGAATCGTGCCCGACGATGCCGCTGGTCGGCGGGTTTTTTCTGGGATCTCCCGTTTCTCCCACCCGTCTCATTCCGACGCTGCTCTACACGCACATCATGTCACTCTTACCAGCGCTAGAAGACCTGGATGTTAATGTTCATATCTAGGTAGGCTGCGTTGGTGTACGTGAGGCACAAAACCGATGAAGCGTTAAGAGTGACGTCGGTCGGCGTATGTAGTGCATTATCGCCTCTACACGCAAACCCCGCAACTGTCGCGCAGAGCTTTACTATTATTTATTTTCCTATGAGACTTTAAGCGGTGACCATATTATTTTATTTACGATACTTATGGTTCTAATTCCAGCTCTTATTTATATTATTATGTTTTTAAAATCCGGTTAGAATTTTCCTAGATACGGCAAATTTAAGAAGCTATTTTTAGCCATTTTGAGAGTCTTGAAAATCATGTTTCCAATAAGCGTTATTTATTTTTAAATTGATACAAACATTGCTCGAAATTTTTTTCTTTTCATAGATGTACAAACGTAATGAGCGTTGAGATGTTTCTTCCAAATATGATTACGTAGCTGCAGTGCGTTTCAAGTGCAGGCAGACAGGAACGCTAAGCGCTGAACAAAATATCTTCAATCAAACCAATAATATCAAATTTTGTTTAAGGTACGCGCATGCGCTCTTACACCCACGAACGAAAAAAGGAAAACAGCCTTGCTTCCTTTTCTACTCGCAGATGACTTGTTCTCCGGCCCTTCCGGTCGTGTACGGACGTCCGCATCAAAGATTTATGGTCGAAGGTTTCCTCGGCCGTGAATTCCAAGCCACGGTTCCAATATGTTGCGCCTCCCCCCCCCCCCCCGTCCCTCCATCCCTTGGCGTGTCCTGACCCCCTTCTTTATAGCCCTGTGCGACTGCACGCACGTGTTTGGAATACGAGTGGGCGGGAGAACCTGCCGACTCCGCCTTCTTCAGAAAAACACTTCTCGGAGGCGTGTCAGCATTTCAGGATTCCACTAGTCCTCAGATTTCCTGAGCAAAAAAAAAAAAAAACTGGGGCAATGCCACTCCATCGTCATCTGGAAACATCTATAAAACACGAGGATTAATATTTAGCATCTGAAGGGGATCAGTACCTGCCATCTTCGAATTCTTCAATTTTAGCTGAAAGTCCCATACAATGAGATTATTAAAATTTGCCTTCTGACATGGCACAGATATTACTGTCGTAAGGGTTAGCAAACTGTTACACCTTCACTGACTTTCTTAGTTTTTTGACTGGTAACTTTCTAGGAGAAGATAGTCGTTTTTTTCTAGGGTTTGTCACAGGTATAGTATCGGCAATAGTAGTCAAGCAATGCCAACTTATACAATGTAAGAAACTATTCCCTCTGCCTTGTCGAAGAACAAAATACATAATGGTATTTTTGTAGGCCAAATTAAATGCCAAAGTTCTGTTACAACAAAATAGCGGGTATAATGGAACTCCTGCTTTAAAGATGGCCTGTAAATTTTCTGTTGTGTTTTAGACATCGTCAATGCACATAACATAGTTTCGTACAATTTATAAAGTTGGCATTGCTTGACTACTATTGCTTATACTACATGTGTGACAATACACAGAAAAATACTAGTAAAAAATCAAGAATGGTAGTGACGATTCAACATCTTGATAACCTTTAAGACAGTATAATTTGTACATTGTCAGGCAGAAAATTAAGATAAATATATCTGTCTGGAACGTGCAGCGGAAATAAATAAATGGTTGAAAAATAAAAAAAAAGTAGGAATTTGAATTTTTGCTACATTTAGTAATTTTCAATACAATTTTTTTTGCAATGAGTTTTATATACAGTAGCCCGTGACATGTAGTTGCATTGCCCAATTATTTTTTTTATGTTGATTGGTTCTCGCGGTGGATTTTGACTTTGAAGTGCCATTACGGGAAAAATGGCTGCGATAAATTGTTCGTAAGAGGAACATATACTCCCAAGTAACAAATACAAAATTAAGGTTTTCTCCCAATAGGATGCCCTTTAAGAGTAGTCCCGGCGACGCGCAAGTTGGCAGCCGGGCGGTGCCCTGGAGACAGGCCCAGGTTGCCAACTGATGAAATATTAACAGGTCTCCGGCAAGGAGCGAGTCAGGTGACTGGACGGGCACAGGAGAAGCAATTCAGGGGTTGGCGGGCTGAGGTCCCCTGGGAGGTCGGCCGCCGAGCGCAATTCATTAGAGGCGACCGACTCGGAGACACCAGAGTGGTCCAGTTGTAAAGACGTACGAGTAATTTAACTCGGCAGTCAAGATCGGAGAGTGAACATCTGCTATGGATAGAGATGAGGATATATCGCGAATATGTTTTGTGCCAACATACCTTTCAAAACACTGTAGGCCTAGTTCCTTGCAATATATATGATTCGGTAATACATGTCTGACACCACGCGGCTGTCTGCATAGCAATAACATCCATCAAATATTACAGAATTCTTACTGGCTCAGTTAAATAGGGAACAAATCAACGTACAAGCCAGTAATATTTTCATAAGCTGAACGCAAGTTGAAACCCAAGCAAACAGCCAAGTTGTCCCGTGATATAACATAATTTCTAGCTTTGGACTGTTCATGGTAAACTCGCTACATCATGGTTATTATTACTTTGTTCCTTTCAGCCAATTGGTGTATTTGGTCTTGCAAGCTCACGTGCAAACCCCTTAAGAAAGCAAGATCAGTTACTCTTTTTTTGCACATATTGTAGTTTTTTGAGATGATGTGAATGCTTTTGAAGACAATTTTGTCTAGAATAATAATTTTTTTTTTTTTTAATTATTCACTGGGGCTTTAGACGCTAACCTTTGAGTACATTATAATCTATGCACTTTATTACTTAGGGTAATTCGTTTATAAAAAAAATTGGCATGAAAATAGGCTAAACATTATCTGGCAGGAGAAAAAGTGACTAGTATTAAAAAAGTTGCTCACTTTATCCAGAACTATATACACATTTATATTTGATGAAGCCAGGCGCTCCGTGATATTAGATGTATAGGTTAGTATCAGTAATTTGAAACATATATTTGGTTGTTAACATCGCATATTTTGAAAGCTTGCAGAAGTAACAGCGTTTATGACGGTGTTAGAGAAGGGGTTCCCAGGCCGCCGTGTTAAAGGGAGCACCGGATTGGCTGACTAAAACTGTAAAATAAACCAGAATGATACGAAACAAAACTAATTATACAATACTAGACTTTCACTCACGTTAAATAATAATGTTTTCAACGAAGTAGTACAAGATCTATTTGTAACACAAAATGTGACACGGACGTTAGTAAGCAAGCAAATTGCGGTACATTTCTTGCCTGCGACTTGTGGACGGGAAAATGGGGGAGGGAGGAGGGAACGGTAAATGATTGTTTGCCTCGACCGAATGAACGTCTTGGTTTTGTCCCAAGGTGTGGTATGGTGTTCTTGTAGTCGGGCCAACCACCTCCCGGGAGCAAAACCTGCTCGATTCCTATACTCCGTCCACTCTAAGGTAGAAGCAGAAATAAAAATTGCTAACGAAATAAATCAAAGTAATTTAATTATGTCTTGATTCCTCACATTGTGATTGTGCCGTTAACACAGTTACCTTGAATTGTTTCAATATTTCGAATGAAATTTACGCTGTGCAAAAATGTTATCGCCATTCACTTGAATGAATTAGCTGCAACCTTAGAATGGACAGAGTATAGTTCAGTCTCCCGAATATTGCATGTGGGAAACATAGTGGACACTGTTGTCGGTCGGAAGGTACCACTTGGGGCACTCCTAATGCCCTTGCCCTCGCATTCCCCCGTCGTTCCATGCCTCATACAGTCCTTACAAACTCTTCGAGACCTCGTGCAGTGAAATACGTAAACTCCGGTCCACTGGCCGGTCCCAGGGTCGCGGCACCATATCCGCCGCTCGCCCGACTTCTCTCCGACATCCTTGGTCCGTGTTTCGAGACGTGTGGCGTCGGGGCCAACCTATCTGTTACATAATAACTAAGACTTCAAATAAAAATTTAAAAAACCGACTCACAGTGTACTAAATTTCAAATCGATCAGACCAGTAGAACTGCTCACATTCACTAAAAAAATAATAAACTAGAAAAGAGCTGATGATATTTAAACGGCTGAACAGATTTCCTTGAATCATAGCTAACAACACGCTCGATAAAGTCAGCTTTCAAACAAAAAATACCGCATCAAGATCGGTCCAATCGTTTAGAAGCTACGATGCCACAGACAGACACACAGACAGACACACAGACACGTTAAACTTATAATACCGTTCTTTTTGCGTCGGGTGTTTAAAACGAATGTTCGTTTGTATGTTCTTTTATATGCGTTCCTATACCATTCACCCGATAGCAGTGGAACTTTAGTTAGTAGAGTAGTTGTACATGCGCCCGAGAATGTTAATAATAATAATAATAATAATAATAATAATAATAATAGGGGAGGGGGTTTTAGAGGGCGGTGTGTTGTGTCCACAAAGATTTTTACTACAAAAAAATATAATTTGGGAGTTGGGGGGGGGGATACAGTGGCAGAACGGGGTTCCCAAAAATTAATGGGCATTACAAAGCATGACAGAACAGCTAGTAGCATATAAATAAAGAAAAAACTTCCGCCTTACGTCACAAAATCTACCGACAGTAACTTTTCTGTATTAAACCATAGGCCTTGAGGACACGCTCATTGAAAGTTCTCTTTCTAACGTTCCTAGTAGAATTACACGTTTCAATACAAAAAAAAATGTTATTTAATTGTTTTAGGCTAACAGCTGATTTGTTACGTCATCCCGTATACAATCCTCGGTACTAAAATATATCCCATTTTCTTAATGCTTAAAACAAACGGATGTAAAGCAGTCGTTCTTTTAGTCAGACACCGCACAGGGGTAAATTAGACACTAGAAGTGTAAATTTAAAAAAAAATCTTATTATGTTAATTTGTTCCGGCACGTAAGGCCATAAAAATATATATTACAAATAGTCGAATATGTGAAACTGTAATAAAAGGTTTTATTGAATTATTTACTTTCGGTCGTACGTCTTATGATAATTTAACATTAGAAGGAAAAGTCTACGGATATTTCTCAGGCAGTGCGCAGAATCATAAGGCCATGTAAAATAACCAGAAACTGCAATTACCGTTAAATGAAAACCCGCAATTCCATAATGGCCTCCGCCCGCTGATCATTAACTGCTCCATACAATTCGGGTAATGCGGTGAATTCCCTGCCACTCCATTACTGCGGTATCGATGTTAATTAACAGAATTCTTGGACGATACCATGAATACTAATTAAGGAATTCTTTCGTTACGGTGCTAGTTCCCATCGCATTCTCCAGGAATGATTTGCATATTCAACGGGATTCTCGATTTCTATTTTAATAAATAAACATTTTTTTAATACACATTCCAGACTTTTAGAAGGGACCAAATACGTTTCGCGGTTGGAAATACTTTTCCAATAATCATTCAAGCACTGAAATTCATAACGGGGAAAAAAATTCAGAAATTGTATTTTCCCTAAATCGCTTGTGACGAGCATAAAAGTTTCTTCAAACTTCAACTCCGCGTTTTTATTTGTCTGTTTGAAATTGTACTTGTACACGTCACAATACGTGATTACGTAAAACTTCATGGGTGGTTGGAGAAATCAACGTTGCTGTTATTTAATTCGTTATTTTAATAGCATGCCCTAGCCACCTGACACTAAACTGAATTGCTTCCATCTGCCTCAAAGCACGAGGACTGAGGAAACTCATTTCGAACGCAGAAAAGCTACAAACAAGCGTGTTACATTTCGGACGCAAATTTAATTACGGTTCCGTCGTGTTTACAACGGAGGGAGAAAAAGAACTACTGCTAACAAATAGGTCACGTCACCCCTCGCCCAATACCAACATAATAAACACTCAGAAAAAAAAACTTACAATTGCATTCATACATCCTCCACGTTTACTTATTACGCGGATCGTTTATTTAACACAAAGCGAACAGTTTGTAAAGTACGACGTTTCCTGCAATTATCACATGTTCCCTTTGTAGAAAATTATGGAACACTTCGGCTAATATATAAACATAGTTCTTTGTGATTAAAAACCTGTGGGAAAAAACAGAAGAATTATACGCAACTTTCTGAGGAAGCATTAGGTAATGCGTAACGCAGTAAGTAATGCGTAATACAGTAAGTAATGCGTAACACAGTAAGTAATGCGTAACACAGTAAGTAATGCGTAACACAGTAAGTAATGCGTAACGCACTAAGTAATGCGTAACGCAGTAAGTTGTGCGTAACACAGTAAGTAATGCGTAACGCACTAAGTAATGCGTAACGCAGTGAGTTGTGCATAACACAGAGAGTCGCTTAAGCCATATACAACGGCGTAGTTCCGAACTTAGTTCAGGAAACTTAAAATCAAATAAACACACTGTCATATATTCTCGGCATTTTTATCATATACTACTTGGCGAATAATCCTGGCAAACAAACAAGCCACAAAGTCTTCTTCCGTTAACTGTTAATGTCTACAAAATCTAAACATTTCACAGAACTACTAACGTATTTGTATCACCCAGTGTACGCAGAAAATAATACGTAACCGCGTTTCCATACATACAGAAACAGTAAAAGTTTCCCAAAGAATATACCGGGATTGAAAAATTGCATGTCAATAATTTAGGGAGGCATTCCTCACATCTAAAGGAAGAAAAAACCGTTATGACGGCTCCATAACCACACTTAAATTAAAGAAAGCACGCGACGTCCCATTAAATTGTCGGTACGGAACGTAAGTTTGTAACATGATTTTTAATTCCTTCGGAAGCGAGGAATGTTCGGTGAAACATTTCGACATGAAATTCTTGAACGTCCTATGAGTTTGCAAACAAATGACGGACGATGCGTATTTGAAAAGAGCGTATTTTCAACATAATCACGGCAACCTCGCAACGCAGAGTCCTGCATTTAACGTTAAAATAACGTTCTTAAGATTTGGCGCGCGAGCCTTGCTGTAGCGTGGCACGGGATGTTTTTCTTTTCTTGCGTAACTATCAAAAGTGTACGCAATGCGTTTATCTACGAAAAAAGATTCACTTCAAACTGTGCACCTATGATATTTAAAATGCCGTCCGCTAATTAAAACAAGATGTACAAAGTCCTCAAAAGTGCTAAAAATGTCTTGTTCACGTTGTTGTAGCTGAAAAAAAAAATTGCCCACTAACTCTTAAAGAAAGAACACACTGCGTCTTAATCGGGAAAACTATGTAAATGAAGACGAAAAGGCAAACAAATGAAGACTAAAAACGTTAACTATAATAGCAGAATTTTCGGAACCGGTGTTAGAATATAAAAAAATTGCGGCCGCAATATGAAACAGATTCCGCCAACTTAATGAGAAAATACTTGTCCGAGTGAGGTATTTCTGATTAAACATTCCGTATTTGATTCAGGCGAAAGATATTAAAGCAAAAAAAAAAAAAAAAAGCGTCAATAAATGAGAAATGTTGGCTCACAAAGTATGCAAAAACCAAGCTAGATGCGCAACGTAACAGGTTGTATTATAGCATTCACGAGGAAACGGGTTCAGATCCTGACTCAGGTCGTCCTTATTTTGGTTTTATATTGTTTCCCGTAATCGCTCTACGCTCCACGGTTCCTTAACATTGGTCATGGTCGATTCCTCTTCTAGTGTTAGTACTGAACTAATGTGTGCGTGACCGTTCCTAATGCCCTCGCTGACAATAAGACGTAAAGCCTACATAAATAACAACAAATTACAGAAAAACCGATTGCTTAGGATCGACAATTACCTTTAAATAGGTTTTAACTTTTAAAAACCTGCGACGTCAGGAAAAATTTCAGCGTTAATTTATCTCCCATATTATAAACACTGTTATGTCTTACGTCATACCGTTACCAGACGAAAAAAAACACATCCCCCATAATCGTCATTCATCTTTCTTCACGTCTCTGAACGGTAAAAATCGGGAACCAAGCACGATATTTTATTTTTCTGAAATTAGTAGCAAATATACATGAATTTAAAACTTAAATACATTAACAACTCATATGTCCTTGTACGGAATCATGTTCTGCAATTTTGCCATGCATGCAATTGTAATTAAATGCCGGTTTTTATCATTGAACCTAGATTTTTTCAGTTGCATCACAATGGCGCTCGGTTCTTTTAGGCATAAAATGGTTAATTTTTGTGTTCGGTACACCAATAGACATACAACTGTACACTCTACCTGGCTTAAAAGTAAAACTACACGTAAACACAATTGTTTTAATAATATAGCACTTAATTCTGTTTAACCGTAGACAAAATTTTAATCTAACTTATTTTACTTGCGATAATTTCAATAGTGTAGACTATAAACTTTATAACCACCTTGAAGAGCTACCCACGTACTTTCCCTTTAAAAACATCAACAAGGTATATTAATTACTCTCATTGATATTTATATAAAAACACCACATAAACCACCGTAGTTAAAATCTTAAATAATTTTAAAACATAAGTTTTACAATACGCGAGGAAAAGTTTCTAAAAATTTTGAAGCATGTCAGTTAATACACTGCTCATTACAATAACTGAAAAAAAAAAAAGGCAAAATAATAAAAACAATACATTACAGAAGCCATTCAGCCTACAATAACACACACACATATCTACAAATACGTTCAAATGACATCATCCACTGTTCACATTACATTTTTAAAATCAGTTTTTCATAATTAAAAAAAAAAAAACCTTTTTAAGAGTGGGCTGAGACAACTTCTGTTTTACAGGTTCCCCCAAGTGAATTTCAGACGCGAACTGTAGAAAAAGGCAAAAGGATTTGGAATAAGCACAGATGATCTCTTGAATGTCGCGTGACGTCATGTTGACGTCATAACAGCGGCCATTTTGTCTTTCAGTTTATTGAATGTCGTGAATTTCGTCAAAGATTTTCGTCTCGAACATGTTTGAAATTTTCTTGAATCAAAATATTTTAGAATGAAGTAGAGGTTTTTCTGTCAGTAGAAACTCAAATAACATATTAGTTGAGTTGTGCATATTAATTGAATCATACTAAAATAAAACCGAGCATTATTTCTTTTAAATAATATATACCATAATAATAAGAAATTTTGTAATACCAAAACCAAATATTTTTGCGTCGTGCAAAGTTAGTAGATAATCGTAAAATAGGCACATTATATACTTTGTGCATAATTTGTTCACAAATCGTGTGATAACTTTTCAAGTGGTCCCTTCAATCTTTATTGAATAGAATTTCTTGAACCGACATGCTATTCAAGAAACTCAATTCAATAAATATTTGATCGTGTGAAATGGCCTTATTGCATTTTACTCAAAACAGGGTTTTATGCAGCCAAGGAATAGGAGTTGTTAATTTCGTAAGGCAGAGGAGGAACTCGAGGCATTAAAACAGAAGCCTCTCTTCAAGGCTCCGTTGTAACGAAAATCGAGAACATTAGAAGGAGAATTTTCTCTGCCTTAAATCTATGGTGGATAAGATTTATGAAGGAAGGTGAAGATACAGTGTTTGAGAGGGGAGGGTGATTCAGAGACGTCGCTGCCTGTTTCACTGTAATATATGTCCTAAAACGTGTCGCATCTGTCTCTGCGACCATTCTTTTACGGATTCGTGTTCAAAGAAAATTCTCAGTATTACGGTCTTGTACAGAAAGGCCAATATTACACGGTCAGAGATACTATCTTGTAAACACTGAAAAATCTAGTCAGCGTTCTTTGTAATATGGAAAAAGACTGAGAATTCATTAAAAAATGTATGACAGGAGGAAGAAGGTTTGCGGTACAAAAACAGCTGCTGTGTAAAAAAAACACAAATAAAAATAACAACCTCCAGAATATTATGAAAACGTTGTGGTAGCTAACGAGGTACATAAATTAAAAAAAAAAAAAACTTGCCCCGACGCTGCGAACTGTTGAGGAAGATGCGAGGCATAATAACGTTTAATTGAAATGCTGATTAAAACTCTGCGAAATTAAAAAAAAAATTTGGTAGGATTCACCCAGTAAACTACAAATGTAGAGACGATCAAAGCGGGAACAAAGTAGGCCCATCCGAAAATATTAAATACTAAGAAAATTGAGTAAAAATTGCATCTGAATGTTATTAACATTGGGGCTTCACTTATTCTTATTTTTTTCACTTTGATATATTCACAGAATATTCATTTTCAAATTCAACTACAGGCAATGTAAAAACTTAGCATCTTCTAGGTCCTTTACGTACAAGGTAGAGAAAAATATCCAATGACAATATTTAATTTTCTTTGTACAGAAATGTATGAGTTGTCGAAATGAAGCCAACAAAATGCGCTGAGCATAGTGTCACGGAATACGTTGTCCAACAAAAACTGTTTGAAAACTGTGAAAAAAAAAAAAAAAAAAAAAAAAAACTTCCCACGAACATATTATTTACACAACAGCAATCAATACTGGTTGTTGTCCAACATCTCACCTTTTACCTCAGCAATCCACAGATGCCATTCCAGGCAGGGTCGTCCCAATTTCCGCACGTGGGGCGGATGTCGCCATTGGCCGGCGAAATTTCTCCGGACACTCCTGTTTCCCCTGCACTTGCCTTCCGATAGAAATCTCTTCACTTCTCTCCCTTATTATTTGTGCGTGTAAAGGACGACGGCTCTACCGTGAAACGTGAAGGTATTAACAGGGCGTGGTACATAATAGGGAAAATTCCTATTTTTTATTATATTTTTATCTAAAAGTGTGTTTAATTTAATGAACAACGGTACCATACTTTCTTTCATTGCGTCTGTGTAACTCCAGAAAAAACTTAAATAAAATGAGCAGTCTGTCTTGCGCGGCAAAAACGTGATCCGCCATGTTGATGTCCCTGTGACGTCACGATACTGTACATTTAAATGTACGTAACACACAAACGATAGCAACATACGTTCAAGTCGTGAAAATGTGTTGAATAAAGTAGTTCGTACGGTAAAATCGTGTATGGCTTGAACTCCGAGAAGTATAAATGTGGATTGTAGTTTGTTTGCGTAGCAATAAAATGCAATTTACTCGAAATAAAATCTTAACTTTAGCGCCGTCTGATAAATCAAGGCGTACTGCGTAGTTTAAGATTCAAGAAAAGACCTAATAGTCTGATATTAGCGACAAAAATACAGTATGCGTATGTAATGCTATATTTTGTACAACATGACACGGTTAGCATAAAATCAATTAAGTTCTTTTAAGTTAAAAATTGCAGTCAATAGCGTGCAGTTTGCGACCTAATCTCTACAGCTGTAGTGTTTTGGCTGTTCCACTGGCTGCGGCAACGTCATTAGCCAATAGGCGAGTTCAAACACCCGTGATTGGCCGATAATTCGAGGGGTGGGCGGGGTCTTGCGAAACTCGCCCCGAGATGGTAGCACAGCTGTCTCAATGCCGTTCACGAGAAACGTAAAAGTTACTGCGAGAAAAAAAGTACTTGTAATAAAATAACTGATCTGCCATATTATTTTATCGACTCGGGCAACCAGAATGTTCTACCATAGTCAGAGCCAGGATTGGTTAAACGCATTCCAAATATTAGCTCGATAGGTTCACTTTTTGTACGCATGTGAACTTCGTTCGTCTGACCTTTCAAACCTAAACTTACGATTATACACAGGATCTGAAACTTAAAAATAAATTCGTAGTAAGTTGTTATCTCTCTGGAATTTAAATTAAGTGTACATAAACTCAAACTTAACACTAAAACGTTGCAATGTGTGAGAGCTAGGCCTACTAATACAATGCTGTCTTCATTCCTTTAAACTCAACTCAAGTGAAATAAATCTTCGTTGCTGGCTACCAACTATACAACCACGCATGCCCAAACAACGGGTGAATTCCCCAAATTAACTTTTACGTAACCGGGTTCGCTAAATTTGATTAGTTTTTTTAATTTGTTGAAGAATTACAATACACACAATAGTGCCTGGCGTGCGGTGGCTAACCAAAACAAGTAAGACTACGTCATAAATGTGTTAGCCAATAAGAACACGTTTTCGATGTTTGTGGCGGCGTTTGAAAATATGGAATTTTTAAACCTGAATAATTCGAAAATTACAATGTTCACGGGGCTATTGCTTTGTCTGGCTGCATTTTGTGTGCCGATATAATTCCGAAGAATGAGGTAAATATTAAAAACTTTTTCTAGGAAATTTCCCTATCCAACGCTAAAAGCTTTAATCGATAACTGCAGGTTTCTTGAAGCCAATTTGCGAAAATTAAACAATAGCAATCCTAGACAATAGTATTAGCTAACGTTTTAAACAAAATTGTTTCCAGTGTTACGATCTTCTGAGTGTATCACGTTGTAGGAATCTACGGGTTCGACACCCGACTCCGCCCATCCTTGTTCCTGTTTCCAATGGTATCCTTAAATCACTCCAGGCGAAAGATGGGTTGAATTCCTTGATATTGATCATGGCCGATTCCTTTCCCGGTTCTCTGACATTGTTCAGTTCTTTGTGTTACTCTATCGAATGATCTTAGTTGTTGATGAGATGTTAGGCCTCCACTCTCTCCCATCCCTCAGTCATAGCAGTTGGTACGGCAGCCAGCCATTCAAACGTGTATGCCGTATTGCCTACGTAGTAAGAACTGTCTTACTGCAGCCCACTCTTTTTACGAATTTTACAAGAAAACAGTTGGTCCTACGCGTTTACAACAAGGCGACCTTTTTTACTTCTGACGTTCTTCTCTAGTAGAAAACCGCATTAAAAGTTCGTAATTCCTGATGATAGAAAAGTGGCATGTAATAAAAGGGGTAGCCACCCTAGTATTTTGTATTAGGGTGCTAGGTATTGATGTGATTCTTATGTGTATTTCAAGGTCCGAGTGGTATAAAACAATGCTCAACTTGTCATTAATAAATGCCTATTCATTTCCAATAATTTACAAAAATACAATTTAAATGTTCCCTGATTAAGGGCTCGTACCGCCCTTAATATTAGTTTTAGGTACAAAGTGTCCCGTATATTTTCTGCTTGATTTTTAATAAGGAATCACCTCCCAAAGTTTTTCGGCCGAATTCAGCCCCACCATATATATATATATATATATATATATATATATATATATATATAGACACACACACACGTATTTCTGGGTAGCCTATGTGTATTATATGCAAACTGCTCGGAAACAAACACATACGTACACCACGAGGTTCCTGGGCTATATTGGAGACGAATGGCAAATTTGTAAAATTACATTTTAATGCACAGTGCGGCAACATAGCACTGTAGTTAGTCCACTCTTGCGCTCCATAGATGTATTACTTATCTTACTACTACTGTACTAACTGCATATTACGGGTGCAGGTTAAAATCCCGAGCAGTCCAAACATGATTCTACGTTTAATTCAGGTAACATACACAAGATATTACCTGGAAGTGGTGAGCAAGAGGGGCTTTTCCCCGTGCAGTGTTGCCACATTGTGCACATAAAATGTCGTGCAACATTTTGCCACTAACATTTTCGTCTCCATTTTAGCCCAGGATTCCTGTGGCCTGTGTATTACACGTTCGTTTCTGGACATTATGTGTAAGTATGTGTGTGTGTGTGTGTGTGTATGATCCAAATTGAAATCATTCTTCTGGCGATTGCGACCGGAAATGGGTTGATAGCTGCGCTTCCCGGAAACTGTTTTCACATTTTCACAGTCCTTCCTTTACGAACCTCATTCAAATATTTAAGCGCGCCACCGACAGTTCATTCCGCCAGATGAACAAACGCGTTTGGAGCCCGCAGTCGCATCCACCCCTCTCCTCACCACCCCCCTGGCCAAAACCTCGTATTTTAACCGGAGCATACGACCGCGCTGTGGCCATCCGATGCAGACAGCACGCGAGTATGCTTACTGATTTAACACGGCGACCATACGGATATATACTGCATATCGAGCGAATTTGGGAATGCACGCAGCGATCGCGGGAGACGGGCGAAGGACGCGTGTGGTCGTAATATACAAGTCTGGCGTAATGTTGTTTCCACCACAACCTATGTACGCCGACACTTTAACGCGTGCATCCATTTGTCAATTAGAAGGATTAAGTCTCTTCCACCACCCGTTTACCCCCCTCCACCCCCCGTGAATACAGCTTCCAAATATATATCCAGCCATGGTTAGACCCTTCTTCGAATCATTTATACAACAGCATGGATAGTCGAACAGATATTTAAAACTGTGTGCACTTTTACACAAAATTTATTTTCCATGTTCGGCAATTATGAGTAGCAGCCGGAAAATTTCGCGAATTCAATTACCCGCATGCATACTCAAAACCCGTCTAATTGTTCACTGTCCACTGAGTATCAGCTAGTGGACAAATGGTAGGGACACTGTAAAAATACTTCCTAAAATGTTTAGGAAGTAATTAACCTAACCGCAGCATGGGACAGCTACCATATTTCCGCCTTGTAAGTATGCAAACTTTTACAGTTGTTACAATACAAGTCTGGTAACTTCAGTATACATTTGACTGTTTTATAAAAAAAAAAAGTGTAGGAGTGTTACCCTGGATATCTGAGAAACAATACCAAACCTACGTTATTAGCGCTCCTATACGCACGTGTGGCAAATTAAGAAACTATTTTTTACAGTGTAAGCACAGGACAGTGCATTTACATGTAGCTCATTAAATCCGCAAGATTTTCCGGCCCCTAACGATGAGTAAATGTTAATATCATTTCATGTGATGTCGTAAGTCACCCCCGCTTACAAAATTGGAAATTTACGCAGCCAATACTGAAATCAGAATTAAATTTCCCATAAGGGAAAAAATAAACTAAAAAGTTAAGTACAACACAAATTCTTAGTACCTAGAACCAGATGTTCTAATACTTGTAGACGTAAAACGGGTAAGGAACCGGCCATAGCCTTTAGAAGATGCCATCCCATCATGTGCCTGGGATGACTGCACATGTATGCGGTTCCTGGGATACAATACATGGATTTATGAGCCTGTGTGTGCTTGAATGTGAAGTACAGAAATCTACAGGATCTTCCAGTGCATTTAGCTGGATTACAAGTGCCAGGTTATTGAACGAAGTACAGCAGTAAGCTGCGACCCAAGTTGTACGCGTAAAGGGTGCAATCTACGAAATGGGAACTCTCGTTTAATTCATCACACTTGGGCTGGTCTTGCAGCGCGGAGGGGAAGGGGCAGTTGACGCAAGTAACACCGGATTGCTCCGACAACGCGAAGTGATTTTCGCGTGATAGCATTGTGCTCCGAATATCATTCTGCTGATTGGTCTAAAAGTATGGAAGCGCCTCGATTCGACATTCAGTGGTGATACTATTATTCTATGGCGAGATATTAAAGACAAAGGTTGAATTGTACACACCTATACCTTTTTAAGTATTCTGTGGCAAGATATTCATACCTTAATATCACCCACAAAATACCTAATCTCGCTATTCCCTGGCAGCGTTAAAATAAACTTTAGAGATACGCGGAAGACATAAAATGCGTACACACGTGCGTAATGTTCTCTGAATGCTGTACCTAAGCAGACATGACTCACACATGCTAATTAGTTTTCTAATAATCTTGCAACGGCCGAATCTCTGCACTCCGCTCGGCAGTCTGGTCAGGCAGTTCCCTTAAGGTGGTTCAAGTGGGGAAAAAACATAATTTTATATTTGTATGAAATAGTGTTAGTTTTGTACACATTACTTGAGAGTACATATACCTCTAACGGAAAAAAATTAGCTCATCTAGTTTTCCCGTAATGGCACTTCAAAGTCAAAATTTGCGTATTTTTACTTCATACAAAACTTGAAAACCAGTTAACATAATGAAATGAAAAA
>PNEQ01134617.1:0-16851 GCA_003012365.1 Medauroidea extradentata | reverse complement strand
TGCAAATAAATGTATGAAATGTATTATAATTGAATTTTTAAACATCAGTAAACTTCACGTACACGTCCACAATGCTGCGATGTACAAATGCATTTATCTTCTTTTAGCGCAGGCAGCGAAGTGACGTCTCTATCAGTCCACCGCCTCGAGTGAGTGAAGAGGTTTTGGTCAGCGCTTAACATCGTCTTCAGCGCTGGTGAGGGGTGATATGATGTGGGTATGGAGCAACGCCGGAATGAATGGGCGGGGGAAACGGGAGATCCCGAGAAAACCCACCGACCAGCGGCATCGTCTGGCACTATTCCCACGTGCGAAAATCCGGGGACCGACCCCGCCGGGAATCGAACCCGTATCGCCTTGGTGGAAGGCGAGGGGTCTGACAAGCTGTTATTCCAGAAATAAAACATCTTTACAGCAAAAATCAGCAGATGAAATATCTGCTATAAAAAGAAAACTTTACACTAGAAAGTTAAACTGCAATTTTTATGAATATATTTATATATTACTTTCGAAAATGGTTTTAGGCCGAAGTAGTATACCTAACGAGATATTCTACGAAGTCATCCTGCCCAATTTTTTGTAGTTTCCGATATTTACATGAATGTAGAAAACTCCAAAAAAGTGGTCATAACTTCGTTAAAAAAATTCTAAAAAATATTTTTTCATGGTCAGTCTACTTGACATTTTTCTCTGATTCTTATGCCATGCAACAACAATCGAAAATTAAAAAAAAAAAATCCGTCGCTCCATTGCCCTTACCAAGCCATTACGCGAAAACTATGAGAGATAAAAAAATTTAATAACAGCAAAATTTAGTCACATTTTGTGTCTAACATAAGAAAAAAAATATATGGTACAAATAAAAAAAATGTGATGAAAATTGCGGTAGCCGCGCCCTTAAGAAAAAAGGGTTGCAGACTAGTTGTGATAGAGTACGCCGCATTTCGCTGAATTGATCAGCACCCTAAAAGAGTAGTTATGTAACTCCAACATTTGTCGGTGATCAAACGAAACCCAATCAGTGTACGATCATCACAAGGAAACAATTATGAGGTCTAGCTTATTGCCATTTGTTAAATCAGACGAATAAGTACATCAAAGAAACACCTTTCATTTACAGCAAGGGCTCGCTAGTGTTGCAACTCGAAGATTGGGCGCCTCTGATAGTTACTAATCATTGTGTGTAGTAGCATATACACTACTGTGAACACCACAGCTGTTACTCGACAAATTACGTTGGCCAAAGGAGTTCATAGTCACTATAAGTGAAGTGAAGATAATTTTGTCTGACCTTGTCAGCGAAATTTTAAGCCCTGGTGACGGTTGAAATGAGGTGGGTATGGATAAATGCTGGAATGAAGGGGAAGGGGGAACTGAGATCCCCGAGAAGACCCGCCGACAAATAGCATTGTCCACCACGATTCCAACGTTTACAAATAAATCAAACACATTGGATATCAAACCCGAATTTCCTTGGTTGAAGGCAAGCATTCTAACTCGTGCCAGCCGCAGCCCGTTTAGCCACTAAAATGCACGTCTTGAGACACAGCACGTATTTACTGTCCACGCTAGAAACAATTGATAGAGCCACCGGATTTTTGTGAAAATTATTTTGTACGAGCTTGGTTCAGTGCCGCACGTACAAATCTGCATCTCTGCTTCGAGGTCAGAATAGGCGTATCTAACTCTTACTGTCTTGGGGTTGTACCCGAAAATTGCGTACTTATGGTGTTGCAGTGACCTCATTCTCATTGCCACAGTAAAATTTGCGACACCCATGCTCAAAGTTAAGCTCTCAGTAATCATATAGTAGGGCTTTATATATGCAAGTAAGACACTGAAACAAGTTCTTGCAAATTTCTTCTCATCTAAAATCAGTAACTCTGCAAATCATTCAGTTGACTAGTGCTTCTGATACAGACAATCTACACTCTCCATCGGCACATCATTAGTCATCCTCTATCCACCCTTCATGGCTGCAGAGACGGAGCGAGGTGGCGCAATGATTACATGTGGGACTTGCATTCTTGAGGACAAGAGCTCTGTTTTCGGTTCTCCCTATCCTTGATTTCGGTTCCCTATGAACTCTGATGAGAAGCAGAGTAAAAAAAAAATGCTGCATTGACAAAAAGTGATGGCAATTCCAAATTCCACAATGACCTATCTTCAAGACTGTTGTGCAAATAAGGAAGCAAAATTGGATTTAGATACATATGTCCACAACAAAATATTATTCTCAGAAATACCAAATACCAAATCGTTTTTGGTTCAAGGAATTTCAATGTTAAAAATGTCCAAAGTAATACACTTGGAAAAACAAAATTTATTTACAATAATAATTTACACAATTTAACTGGGCAGGTCTTTAAATACAGTGCTTATTTTATTCTAATTAATCACAGTAGTGGAGGGATATTTCAGTTCACAGATGTAGGCCAACTTGCTGGAGCAGGGAATGTCGTTGAGTTCAGCATTACGATTAATAGATCCACACCTCTCTGCAATAAAATTGGCGTTGTTGGGTTCACCAGGTGCCCACTTGGAGTAGCCTGTATCAGCCACTGGCACACCTGCAACCAGGCAAATAATGTGAAATATTTTGACAAATTTTACCCACTCAGCCAATTATGTTTACATGTAAGAAACGCGAATGTTTATGAACAATCCAGTGCTGCATGAACCTAATTGAAATAATAAAACCTATATTATCCGCAGTTTGATAGCTAAATGTAAAGCTTCAAATTACATTCTTGTCACGTAATAGAACTTTTTGGGGTCAATGTTTAACTGTGTGAGCTGGTTTTTTCTTGTACATATCATAGAAAATGAGATACATGGAGACGTTTAAATAATACTATTCGAATTACCCTTTCCATCATAAAGTACTATTAACATGTTTTAGTTTTGTTTTTTATAGAAGAGAACATTGTGTAAATTACTTTATCCATTAAAATACTTAAAGCATGTAGGTGCAAAAATTTACGTTATACGAATGTATCTCACCTTCAAGAGTGAGGGAGTCCCTGGAGTCGTGGAACTCAGTAAGACCGACGAAGAAGTATGCCTGGCTGCTAGCTCCGGTGATGGAAGTATGTCTGGCGACGAGGGTGGTGTATGATAGAGGTATGGTACTCACCTTCAAGAGTGAGGAAGTCCCTGGAATCGTGGAACTCAGTAACACCGACGAAGAAGTATGCCTGGCTGCTAGCTCCGGTGATGGAAGTATGTCTGGCGACGAGGGTGGTGTATGATAGAGGTATGGTACTCACCTTCAAGAGTGAGGAAGTCCATGGAGTCGTGGAACTGAGTAATACCGACGAAGAAGTATGCCTGGCTGCTGGCTCCGGAGATGGAAGTATGTCTGGCGACGAGGGTGGTGTATGTTAGAGGTATGGTACTCACCTTCAAAAGTGAGGAACTCCCTGGAGTTTTGGAACTCAGTCAGACCGACAAAGAAGTATGCCTGGCTGCTAGCTCCGGAGATGGATTTATGTCTGGCAACGAGGGTGGTGTGTGATAGAGGTATGGTACTCACCTTCAAGAGTGAGGAAGTCCCTGGAGTCGTGGAACTGAGTAATACCGACGAAGAAGTATGCCTGGCTGCTGGCTCCGGAGATGGAAGTATGTCTGGCGACGAGGGTGGTGTATGTTAGAGGTATGGTACTCACCTTCAAAAGTGAGGAACTCCCTGGAGTTTTGGAACTCAGTCAGACCGACAAAGAAGTATGCCTGGCTGCTAGCTCCGGATATGGATTTGTGTCTGTTGACGATTTTGGCATAGAGCTTTGCCTCCTCTGCAGAGCTGATGACACCCAGATGTCCTCCGTCCTGTAGGCATGTCTCTACAGCCTCCGCCCATGTCAGTGGCTGAAACTTAAACTTGTAGAAGCCGAACCCGGGGAAGTACTCGTAGCCATGTGTGCCAGAGGTGGGTACTGTGGCCTCGTGGACTGGTAGCAACACCGCCAGTAGCAAGCCTGTAGCCGCCAACATTGCCTGCATCTGTACACGTGGTCGTACATATGTCTCAGTGTACTTAGTACATACCGTCACTGTACTACTACTGTCTGCTGTTGATACATGTGCGCAGTTTAAATTTGAATCTATATTTAAATTATACGTATTTGATCTCAGCAACGAGCACACGAATTCCGATGGTTGCTGTTTGATGTCAGTAGTCTTGATATGACATGCAATGATTATTTAACTAATGATTTGTGTTTATTTTATAGAGTGAGCTGTTTTAACGCCAACAAATAACACATTTAAAATCATGCACACACCTAGTTGTTTTAGCGGAATAACTTTAAGTATGTAAATTGAAAGGAATTTCGTTATACCTTATATTGGATTATAAGTGGAAGATAACCAAAACTTCATGACGTAAGTGTTTAACTTTGAGGGTATTGTTTCTGCGGTGCTCTGAATTTTATGACCAATTTGTTGCTGTATTGTCTACCTTACACAAAAAAAAACACTATCTCAAACTTCACGTGTTCATAATGTGTTAAAAACGTATCAACTTGACGTTTCGGTAGCAAAAATGTAACTAACAAAAATTTAAATAATTTTCAGGCTGGGGAGATACCAACGATAAAAATCGCAGGTGTATATATAAAACAAAAGTAGTGTAAGGTCATGAAAAAATTGGTCATTTCTTTTGTCAGATTTTTAAAGACAAACTGAGGATGCCAATGAGATCAACTTTAATAGAAACGTTAAAGTTACTTACTTCGTAATATGTCATAGAGTTTATTGTAGTTTCATGTTGTCTGTTGTAATACAAACATAAGTTTAATATTGAAAATAATATCAATTCTTACCTTGGAGGACAGGAAATCTTTACTCAAGAAGTAGGGACAAGGTGTGAAGACTGATGTTACAACAATCATACGGGTGGGTTTATATATCAGCTGTTATCGCCATGAAGTATCTCATCAGCGCTTGAGAAATCACATGATCGGATATTTTTAATATGGCTAGCGACTTTGGATCCACTGAAGAGCTTCTTTTAAGTCACTTGTGCTAAGAGTTCTGTTTATGCTCTTATCAACTGAGTTTAAGATTTTAAATCGCATAGTGCAATTCCTTCGTATTTAAAAAAAGATTAAAGATGACGACAATTTTCTTTATATACGGCCATTAAAAAAATACAAAGGGACTTAGTTGTGCGGTTTTAAATCTTTTAACACATGACCCATACTATCTTATTTCAGTGTAAATTATGTCATTAGAGCAAGTCAGTTGGTTTTTGTTATTAGTATGTTCCCGTAACTAGCAAATTTTGACTTTGACCCGCCGCTATGGGAGGTAAAAAGGTTTCACGAGTGAAAAATATAGTCGAAAGTAACGTCCGTAAAACTAACACTACGTCGTGTAAATATAAAATTATGCACTTTTACCACGTGATCGCCCGTAACAATGCTTCGAACAAGTAATATTCCATATTATCAGCTTCTGATCAGCACATGCCGTGCTGAGTAAGGCGTTCGGAATTATATATATATATATATATATATATATATATATATATATAAAATTGACACACACACATATATATATATATATTTGTGTGTGTGTGTGTGTGTCAATTACTTAATGTGATGAGGCGTTTGTTGTGACAGTCAATAACTGATGAGGGTTATAGTGGGTTGTAATCGAAGTAAGGAAGTAAGGCGATGTCGTATGTACATAAGGAAATGTGTAACATGAAATAAAGATTGCATCAGTATGATTGGTAAGTCATTTCTATGAAATTTTATGCTGTCTGAAATGTGTATAGATGGTACATGTAAATGTGTGTAATGAATTTAAGGAAATGTTCGAGTTTTTGTGATTTTCGTAAATTGCCATCCTCAGATGGTTTCCCCTAAGCGTACTTTTACTTCTGAGGAGGACAAATGTCATGTTGTTTTTCAAGGTGAGCCTGAGTTAATTTCGTACGTAGCCTGTTGTGATAAAAGTGACCATCTGTTTAGATTTTGTGTCTATAAATAAGGTGTGCGTGTATTTGCTGAGGCCCGACATCAATTTGTTGAAGATTTTTCTTCATGTCATCAAATTAATCATTTTTCATTGCAAGACGTTTACCAACATCAAAACTGGTCAGCGATTTCAACCAAAAATTGTTTGTATCCTCTTTCGGCATTTTTGGTATTATCTTGTGTACTAAATAAAGAATTTTTTAAAATAATTCAGCAGTTGACTTTTGTGGTTTCTTACGTTTAGAGGACAACTGACATTCATACGTAATAATACTTTTGTCAGTTCCAAAAATGTTTGTTAAATCCTCCTGCGTCCTTTACACTAGACTCTATTGCACTATATATTGTAGAGCATCAGCCAGACAGTTTCATACGAGGTATTTTGACAAGGGATTCGTTTGCTGAATTTTGTGGTGTCTGTGATCTGTTGTAAGCAGTGTAGAGGAAATTGTTGTTACAGTTGCCGCAACCGTAATATAAATGTACACGTTATTTCAGTCTAGCTTAAAACTGGAATTATTTCACGATATTTGCCAGCCTCTATGGATTACAGGCACTCCTCTTTCCCCAGCCCGCTCGCTCCCCTCCACCCTCTGCATCCTTCCAGCAGTTCCCTGGCTGAAGTGACCGTTTATATTCCAGACACAGGACTGTTGTGGCCGGTTTGAGAATTTCAAATTCGTTCTACATTTTTGGCACTTGCAACGACGCAAGGAAATGTTCGCAAGAGCACATTCCTTGAAAAAAATTGGCTTAGTATCATTGATATCCCATTCACTTCTCAGCGAAGGATACCGGAACTGGTGGCATAGGAAGCCTGAAACTATTTCAGCGTGTCATTATAAGCCATGCTTTCTTGTTTCTACCTTTTGTTAGTGATATTGATTTTTTACGCCTAAACGAGAGCAGATATCAAAAATGTTTTTTGCCGTTTTCTTTAAAAACATCTTCTCCATGTTTACTGATTTTTTTACCAGGTAGTAAATAAAATGGTATTAGCTAATTATGTAATTAATAACATTCTGGTTATTGACGGATTTTTTATATCTTTTCTCGTTTGTGTTAAATATATATACATACTAGTAGCTGACCCAACAGACTTTGTCCTGTCTTAACGATGACTATTGAAATCGAATTGTTATAATTAATGTTGACAAATAAATATAAAGGGCAGTCGCTAAGTGTTTGTTTTCTTTTTTGTTTGTTTTTCACATGACCAGTTATATGTCGCCTGTTCCCGTGTCGGAATACCAACAAAACTGTTTATATACTAAGAATATTGTATATCGTAAAGCAATAGAATAATAAACACACTTTTTTTTATTCATTATAACAATTCGATTTCAATAGTCATCGGTAAGACAGGAAGCATGTAGACAAAATTATGAAAAACAATGTTCGTATTTGTTTGGCATCCTCAAGGCGTAATGGCTCTGAACTAACCGTGATGTACACCATAGAAAAAATAAGGCGTTACAATAAGAAATTCAGTTTTCTTTCTTTATTTTTTATCAATAAAATAACTCCGATCGAAGCATTAGTTTTAAACGATATTCAGATTTTTATATCCTCTTTGTCAAATGTTTACTTTGTCCAAAGCGCTAAGGTTAAATTAGAAATAATATTACATGCTTGTTAAGTATTCTTAAATATTCTAATTTTCCGCGCAATTTTTTATTTTTTTTTTAAATAAGAACCTTCTCCTGACAATAACAAACACAAAAAAATAGTGTAATATTGCGATGTGACTTAACATCGTATCTACAAACATCACAGTGTTTTCTGTAGATTAATTTATAAAACGTAGCATAAAATATCGCAATTATAATGGAAAAATATATATCTACGGCAGACAGATTACACCATGTTTTATCAGCCAGCCAACGAATTGATTTTTACATTCAATTTTAAAGAATGTTGGCAGACCTTGTTGACTTGAGATAAATTTTTTTTTGCGCCATGTATCTCAGCAATTGTCTCACTGCTTCGCCTCCTGAGCACGGTTATTTCGCCACGTTTTTCTGAGGGGAATCACAGTGGCTATCATGTTAAGTTACTTGCAACATGTTTGCGCGTATCTAGATATTCTTCATTGTTCCGAAACATCTACGTTCTAGAAACGAGCTCTTGAATTCTTGAGAAATCAGCAGTTGAAGTCAAGAGTTCATACTCACGTACCCTGAACCGACCTTGTCGGTACGCCACGCAATTTGACAGTGCACGAGGCAGTTCGGACATTGTGAGTTATCAACGACTACGTTTTGACGTGATTTAAATCTGTTTATTCTCCGCAGCTACGTTTCGAATACTTTCATGTAAACAGACAAACTTTTACATACCTTATAATCCACTTGTAATAGTTGGTAACTTTTTCTACGCAGTTGAACTGTGTTAACATCACGCACCCATCTTCGCCACAGACTTGTTGTGAACTAAGCAGACACACGGGTGCAGGCGGTGCAGCGAGCCTCGCACTACACTAGCGCTCTCAAGTGACTGTTGCCGCATATCAAAAAAATATTACCAAGGATGGTAATAGTTATTTTTACTGTTTGATTACGATTTTAAGAAAGGAGTTTATAATTACAATTGTACATGTTTAGTTATGTAGTTATTGTATCTTGCTTTCTTTCTGAAATTTCAGTTTTCGATTTAATTGTTTTTTTACTGTATTTGTTATTCCGCCATGTTGTCTGGACTATATTTTGGTTTATATTCTTGCTCGCTTTTTGTATTTATACCCGTGATTTTTTCGTATGTGTGTTCAGTCGGCTTCTAACATCATGTAAGTATTTATTTATTTATTTATCGTGGAACCCATGAGCCAAGGCTCGTCTTTCAGACAGTATAATTTATCACAAAAGATCATAGATGGCGAGATCATATAGTATTAATACATCATATTCACTTCTTTTGTCAAGTGATAACATACAGGTAACATTCAAAATAAGTTCAAAGAAAAGAAAAACTATACATATGTACAGTATAAAAATATTCATAGTACTGTACCTTAAGGCTTTGTAAGGTAGATAGTGAGACAGTCCAGGTAGCATAATTTTGAACAGCCTATAAATTCAATAGGAGCCACTGATTTTACCGACTAACTTTCTTCTTGTATCACTCACATTTCACCCAACTTACTTATATGAGAATATATAGTGTTCGTCTCGTCTTTCATAATTGTAAATGTGGAGTGGGTTGTTTTGCTGTAGGACTTAAAATATTGATTAATTTGGGCGCCTGGTTTAGTTAATTGCTTTATTTTTAGTTAAAGTCTTGTAGAACGATTACCACGTCCTAATGTCTTGTTAGTCTTTTTGCAGGTGATTTTTTTCTTGATTTTTAAAGTAAAATTAACTTTCGCGTTCGGGATTTTATAATTTTTATTTAGAAACTAAAGTATTAACTTAAGTAATATATAGAGAGGAACAGACATGAAATATTTACAGTTTAATTCAGAATAGTAACATATTGATTTATAACCCTTTGCTTGTAATTTTGAAAATTAGTTACAGTTTTGGCACGCAAAGTAAATTAGTGAAGATAACAATATGTTTTAAGCTAAGTTCAATTAATTAATTATTTTCATCATGCATCTTAATATGCCCGTTTTAATAAAACTATTTGAAGGGTGTTCGATTTTGTGTGCATACTGCTGAGGTACGGGACTCGGTAGGATATTCTGTAGTTTGAGTGTATTTTGGGGCGAGCGTCCCCCTGAAGTTTGCTTCCTAGGGGTTTATTCAGATGTGTGATTGTGGTGTGTGCGTGTGTGTGTGTGTGTGTGTAGGCTACTGAGGTACGGGACTCGATTAGCATTAGTTGAAATTAGTTTCCTACATTTCCTATAAGGATAGGGCGAACGAATGTGTAAATTTGTATTGTCTTTTCTACACGCCATTCAGAGGTCTCGCCTAAGAATCTTTTGATGCGATTTATTGTTCATATTAATTTGCTACTTTCCTTACACCTTTTAAATATAAATGGTAAAAATGTTGTTCAACGCTATTAATTTTATAGTTTGTATTTTCGTTTCTTATGTTTCGAGTTATGTTGGCAATTTATTGAGTTTGTATAATGTTTAAGCTTATGTTATTGCCTTATTGTGTTTGTTTTTTGACTTTGGAATAAATCCCTGTTGGAATTTAACCGGGAATTCTATGTTATTTAGTTTGAAGTTAAACTACGTATTACCTTTCCCATGATTGAAATTTCATTGTGATGATTTTGCTTAGAACTAGTGCTGACCTTTTACAGTTTTTGGTAAATACTTTTACTGAGGTTTTGAGCTTATTAGTTTCTGAATTATTTTGGATTGAGTGATTTTTAAGTTTACTTTTATTTAGTGCTTCCGCAAATTAATAGGAATTCGAAACCCACTTTTTCTCTCTTGTAATTTGTCATTGACACCTTTAGTGAGGTGTTGGCCACTAATATAATCTAGCAAATGTGCATATAATAACAACTGGCAGAAGGAAACGGTCACCTTGCATTGGCGATCTTCCTACACAAAAAGTGACACGTTGAGGTCACGATCCATCATTTATATAGATTTTACGGTAGTTATTTTAAAATCCCAAACGATTAATTAAAAAACAATTTCATCCCTTTACAACTCAGAGGGGTGTGATTTTCGGGTATTTACATAATCAGCCTTCTAAAGTGCAAAACAACTCTACATCTCGACGTGTTTGGTTGATAATTACTACAAATAAACAACACATTTAACGTCTTTTACGTTTTCAAGGGTCAATTTCATAAAATCCTGAAATCACAAATTTAACTTTTTAAGCGTGTCCGATTGCATTTAAATCAACAACAATAGCTTTTTCGTTCGAGGAAAATCTATATCGACGATTTATCTCACCTCTTTACATACATTTTGAGCCCCCTTCTAAAATTTAAATTTCGAAAAATTGTGATAATACTTTACATAATACTGAATAAACATAATTCTAAATCTCGACGTATTTCTACAATTTTCTTTTTATAATCGTAAAACAACTTTAAAAGGACTGCCACTATCGTGTTTCAGAATAATTTTGTAACTACGCAGTGAAAAAAATATATGGAACTTTAACATTTTTTAAATTCTTTAATTTTACATTTTAACCTAGTTACATAATTTTTAAATTAAATACACAAACATTGTGTAGGACCTATAATGAGAAAGTAATCCTGACATATCTCAGTTTCATTATTCATTGGCTTCTATATTAGAAACTTTATTTTGCTATTTGTACGAACATAGGGCAGTAATACTGCGACTTTGACACGAACTAACTGTTAAATTAATACACCTCATAATCGGTTTTGTTCACCTGGCTTACAGCCAGCCACAGAGTCAAATGGCCTTGTCACTAATCATGCTGAACGTTTCTTAGTTTCTTGGTGATTCAAAATTTGGTAAGATTCGTTAAAAATGTTTCAATAGGGAATATCTAATTACGTTACCTTTCATTACGCACATTGTTTACGACAAATTAAAGAGTAGTTATGTGACAATTCAGATAATCTCAAATTTACGATAACAGTAGCCTAATCTCTCAACTAGTATCGAGGACTAAAAGACTCGTAGAACAGGTTTACTCTAATAATACGCACCTAATTGAAAAATAAACATGTAGAAGTTAGCATTTATATTTAAATATTTAATCTAAACATTAAAATTTTTCATATAAACATTTCACTAAAAATGGACAAAATTTTAACCCATTGTGTTAGAATATTGTCAAGAAATTTTGAGTAGAATGCTACTTGTTTGAATTAAATTGTTATTTTTGAAGTCGTTCCATTGAGAATATATTTATGTTTAGATTGGTTGTCCACTTAAACTCCTTGGTTGCAAGTTAGGTAGGTGAGGCCTATGTCGACTAACCAGCTTGCTGGTACTTCTGTCGTGGTCATGCATTATTCTAGTAGTTTCTCCTGCTCGTAGATACCTCTTTAGTAACCTAGGACTGGGAACTGCCAATTATTATGTTGGTTCCATACACACTGCTTTATAAGTAAATGCGTCGACACCATAACGAATAGTTAACATTATTATTGGAAAATGTCACTTCTACGACCTCGTCATTTCACCGAACTTTTTTCCTACGCTTCCCCTTTCTCCCTCCACCACGAACCACTCTGCACACCTCCTCTAAAAATGTTCTGTCAACTGCCGAGGTCGTAGAACTCCCCTACACTTCTTACCCTCTACAAAAAAAAAACAATAAGCACTGCCTGTTTGCATCCCTTTACCCTCTCTACAAACCATATGCACAGTCGGTGCTTATGTATCGTTCCTCCCATTGGCCACCACTAGACGTGAAGAGTTCGTTCACCAGACATAAAGCCGAAACCCTACTGGCCACAGCATCCAACATTCGTCACCACCTCGCATAACCCCCAGCGTAGTGGGGAGAGGAAAATATGTTCTGTCAACCGACGAGGTCGTAGAACTGACGTAGCCCCCTTATTATTAATTGATTTTGTCCATGACCATCAATTAGCAGTTTCGTTGTCTTTCTTAGTAAACACATCTAGCCAGTATCAGAAGTGCAGCGGTATAGTGGCAAGTATTATACAACACAGTGAGTCAATTGAATAACAATGTTTGAAGAACAACAAACTACTACTAGAGGTGTTAAACCTTCTCAGCCATGTTTGATCGTGTTTAAAGCTAAATATGTTTGCGAGGTTACATGACTGAACAGAATAAACTCAATGAAATTTCTAACCTGAACAAATTTGGAACCTAAAATGTACTATATTTTATCATTATAACATCTACACTCAACATTCGTGACTTTTTAGTTACCACATCGCATCTAACTGCAATGCTGCTTTGTGTTTAAAGTGGATGTAATTATTTTTCACCTAAAAGTTAATATAAATTAACGGGTGCAAAACGACGGACCAAAAAGCAGGCATATTTGTTACAGATATAGTTACTCCAAACAGCCGATAGGAGAAAAGCATCGAAGATATGTCATTCGAAACTACATATGAAACCAGTTTTCTTTGAACGGGAAAAGACTGCATCTGAACTAGTTCGTAGCTCGTGTAACCGCTCCGTAAAGCTGAACATGTTTAAGTGTCCAGTGCGACTGCGGCCTTTGTTGCAAACTAAAGAAGTATTTTGGACATACACCATTGCAGAAAATGGTGTGTCGCAGAAGACCAGAGACTACACACAAGCAAACAGACAAGTCTACAAACAAAAGGACTTGTTTGCAACTGGCAGATGTGCTGAAACCCTGCATAAGTGTTGAAAGATGACATCACCAACATGCGACTTGTTCAGGTGCACAAGAGTTTGCTGTTTGGTTTCTAATGTTGGCAGGTATGTGGGGCTGGCGTCGACCATCTTTGGTTGCATTCATGGCTGCTACCTAAATGCTGCTGTTAAAGTCTATGGTGTGCGCTCTGTATAAGGTAAACTTGTCATTTTTTATTTCGTTTTCCTACGTGATAACAATTTTTGGAGGTGGGTTGTTTCAGACAACATAACTTTGTGATAGATTACAGTTTAACTAACCGACTGATCCACAGAAGCATTTTGAGACTTCCAATATTTAAATGTAGTATATGGGCAAGGTACTGATCCTTAAATTTTTAGTTCTGGACTTTCTAATATTTACAAACATATAAACACTTAACAATATAATTTAAATACAGGGTGCAATGTAGTATGAATATATGCAAGCATATTGTTTTAAATGTGAATATTGCACAAAAATATTCTAACATCACATTGTTATGGTAATTAATTTTACTTATTATATTAACATAAAAATTGCTACACGTACCACAGAAGTAAAAATAAATATAAATTATTGGAAAATAACATTAAACTTTAGGCTATGAGTACTTTTAATGTCTAGAACTATTATTTCTTCAAGCTTAATTTTTCGATACATAGAAGCGTCTTCATGCATTATGACTCTGATTTCTTTATTATTAGTTATCAGGGATGGTCGTGGACTTAATAAATCTAACTATCACGTGATTTACCAAAACCCAGCCGCCGAACAAACGTGTTATCAACTCTCCTACCTTCTTGATTGGGTCCGTACTCATGGGTTGTCTGATCATAAGTATTTAACAGACCATGAAATTATCCCAGTAATTTGTAGGAACCTTTCCCATAATAGTTTTAAAAGTACGGTTGAACTGCTCCAATATCGAAGCTTTATGTTTGCGTTTGTAGAATAATGATTGATTTGATGATTTTTTCATCAGGATACGGAATGATGTACTGTAGTATCCACTGTCCTATAAATGTTTCCCCAATTTTTTTTAGCCACTTTTATCAAGTAAGACGATAGCTGTTGCATCAGCTAAATTTTTCGCTTTTTTGGTCTTGACAGCCACAGTACAGGTGCATTTGGTATAGCAGTATTTATTTGAACCCCTTGTTTACATGAGCATACCGTATCATTTCGACTAGGTCACATTAAAGACAACAACTTTTCGCCTAGGATATTGTCGCATTGCAGGTTTCTGGAGCTCTGTAGCTATTTTTGCACAACACATAAATTTATATTTATCTTCATGCAAATCTTCGACGTTGTTAATAATCATTTCCGGTGGAATTTATCACGAACCTGTTGCGATGCGATGAAATGTATTCTATACGATTAATGTCTAGGAATTTGCTTGCAAAGTTATCAGATCTATGACTATCACCACTACCGACATTTAGGGATTAACTTTACTTGTATGTCAAATATTTACAGTCATTGCCCAGTGGGACATAATTTTTTTAAATAGGCATTCGCAATATTCAACACCTGTCATGTTCACCATTTGTAACCCCAGTAGCACATACAATAATTTTTCAGTTAGTCAACTGTTGGCAGAATTATGATCGTTTACTTTTGCTGGAATGGTTGATAATCAGGCCATGTAAGTAAATATGTCTGTAGTTATACTGAAATAATTTTTATGTGGGCAATTTAGTTTAAAAAGACTGACATATTTCTGTATACGGTCCACAAGCAGACTTAGCAAACTAACAACAAGAAACTGAGTATAATAAGAATGCTGTGGTTAATGTGTGGAAGATTTCATTATGCGTCATGTGCCACACGTGGCCACGGGTGCATTCCGAATGTTTACTGCCTGTGTGCTGCTTGTCACGATCAGATTTGCACGAGTGGGCAAGTTGATGATTACTATTTGAAAGTCACGTGTATGTGCCAGGGTTATTTTTGTACAGCAACACATGCATCCCTGCTATAGGCTGTAAGGACTTCACTGCCGGCTTGTGTATTATTGTCAGGTAAAAATAATATATTTGCTACCCAGTATCATCCTTTATTGCGTTTTTAATGACCATAAAATGTGTCATTAGACCGTGGTGAATAAATTGACATATAAGTATATATGCAAGACCTTTTTGCCTTTGCACCCATCTCGTAACAAAGTGGTGGCTCCTGGCTGATTGAATGTTGTCAGCCTTATTTTCTCTTCAGAATGAGTGGTTAATTTAGTTTCTGCAAAGAGTCAAAGCTTAAAAACTTGTCCCAAAGCATCAACTCTCTACGTTCCTTTGCAAGTATATATTTTGGTCATATATTTGCGATCACTTCATGCAAGTTTGCAGCTACATCCGACACCTCAATGCATACTGCGTGCCAAGAGCAGCAGGATTTATACACTCGATTTTAATGCATAAGGATTGGGTGACTAATTTTGGTATCCGCATCTGGGCAGCAATTCTCGGCGGGCATGAACGCTTACCCCATACTTAACACCAGCACTTGGTTTTCCCGTTGTCCAACAATATTAATGGGCCTCGGCAACCGAATGGTTAGACCATTCGCCTCCCAACTAAACGATTCGGTTCAATTCCCGGTGGGGTCAGTCCCCCGATTTCCGAATGTGGGAATCGTGCCGTGTTTTCTCTAAAATCTTCCGCCTCCACCACCCCACCATTCCGGCGTCGCTCCATACTCACCTAATGTCAACCCTCACAATAGCTAAAGACCAGTCGACCAAAATCTCTCCCACCCAAAGTAAAAATCACTGTCAGAGGTGCCAGGCTTGCTATTTCACCATTATTGTAGCGCTTTCCCTGATCATGTTTTCTTTTCATCATTTCTGTCAAAAATACCATCCTCTATTGCTGTCATTTTCTATACGTTCATGTATCTGCTTTGCAATAGGCACATGTTCGAAGAGAAGTGTATTGTAGTTTTCAACATATTTGTAACCCATCTATACTGTGCTACAATTGCGAGACTTCAGGCTATTTTTTCGGAACTGCTAAAAAGAGTTACTTTTTTTAATGCTTGCTTGTTTACTGTATAACCCAGTCCAAGTCTGGTCCACAAGTGTCACATGGTTGCAACATGTAACCCAGTTCAAGTCTGGTCCACAAATGTCACATGGTTGCAACAGTACAACCCAGTCCAAGTCTGGTCCACAAGTGTCACATGTTTGCAACAGTATAACCCAGTCCAAGTCTGGTCCACAAGTGTCAAATGGTTGCAACAGTATAACCCAGTCCAAGTCTGGTCCACAAGAGTCACATGGTTGCAACAGTATAACCCAGTCCAAGTCTGGTCCACAAATGTCACATGTTTGCAACAGTATAACCCAGTCCAAGTCTGGTCCACAAGTGTCACATGGTTGCAACAGTATAACCCAGTTCAAGTCTGGTCCACAAGTGTCAAATGGTTGCAACAGTACAACCCAGTCCAAGTCTGGTCCACAAGTGTCACATGGTTGCAACAGTATAACCCAGTCCAAGTCTGGTCCACAAGTGTCACATGGTTGCAACAGTATAACCCAGTCCAAGTCTGGTCCACAAATGTCACATGGTTGCTACAGTATAACCCAGTCCAAGTCTGGTCCACAAGTGTCACATGGTTGC
>PNEQ01134616.1:0-16851 GCA_003012365.1 Medauroidea extradentata | reverse complement strand
GTCTCTGATACCAATGACAATCCTATCCCTAAGAATACTGTTTTCTTGCTTCTCATAACCGCAACTCTTAATCAACTTCTTGGCCTCAGTCAGAAAGTGATCAAATGTTTCACCTTCTTTTTGACTACACTGGTTGAAAACGTACCTTTCATATGTTTCGTTACGCTTGGGGGCTGCATAGTTATCAAAGGCGGTTAGTGGCTTGTCGAAGTCGTCAAAATCCTTGTCTCTGAGGCCAAAGGTCGCCGCGAGGTTGATTGCATCTTCGCCAGCAACGTTCAGGAGTATTCTTGCTTTAGTTTTGGACAGTTTTCTTTTTTCCTCAGTGGTTGCCTCCGTCGGTAGTTCTGGATCGTTTCCACTGGCACCGAGATAGACCATGAAGTGCCGCTTGAACCTCAACCAATTCGCATGCACATTGCCTTCTAAACTTAATTTCGGAGGGAGGTTAAGGTTGGTCGGTGCCGATGTTTCCGTTATGCAACACGCAATTTACACCTTTTCAACAAATAATTTTCTAACTCCTTTGTAGATTCTCTTGTCTCGCTTTATTCCCGATCTACTTTTGGCGCGAAGCTAGTTGCATCACAGCCGAAACACATTCTGAACTTCCAAATCCCTCACCTTGAAATCCTACAGACTGCGCCATGTTTAAGTTAATGTGAGGAGATCACTAAAATAAAGGAAGTCTCATTAGGCCTATCAACTAATCTTTATTACAATTACTTCTCACTCAAAGCATCCTACATTACAACCGCAACAACCTCATCCATCACTATCTATCCTTCTTCCGTCCTGCCAACCTATGCATAACCAATATACCACAAGTCATTATAACTCCTTCAACAGATAAAGATAACTTAGTGAAAATTGTTCACCGAAATAACATATCTTTAAAAATATTACATTTTCATTTCTACATGCTGTATATTTTTATTTAGGATCAAAAAGTGCTTAAATAGCACCATTTTGCACCTAAAAATAAAAAATTTCCTGGGGAGGGCCCCCGAGCCCCCCACTTTTAATGCTAGGTGTCGGCAAAATAATTTGATATGGCAACTTTGTTACAACATTCGCTGAGAAAAAGGTGGGGGGGGGGAGGGGGTTTGCATCATACTTTCTAGGGGGGGATGGGCACCCCTGAATAAATGGAAAGTAGTTGGCTTGAAATAATTTATTACACATTTCGTAACAGATATTCAATAAACAAACAATACAATTAATATAATAAATGATAAAGTATTTCACTTACCACTCTCTAGGGCTTGCAAATTACCTATGATTGTAATACATATCTAATCTCAAAATTCAACCATTCATTTTGTTAAGTAGCATAGATTTATAAACAGTGACAACTGTTTGTTCAGTGTGTAAATGATTTTTCTGTAAGTTCTGTGTTCCTTTTCAAGTTATTTTTAAAATTTTTAACAGTTGAATTTTGCTGTATTATCTAGCAAAGCAACTGACTGGCTTTGATAAAAAGTGTGTTTGTATTATTGCATGGTACAACATGCTAAAAAATATCTAAAAATTGAGATGGATCAGAGATGAAAAAAATTTAACATGGACTTTACTGTTTTTAATATCTGCATATTGCAGTGTGATAAATACTGTCTGTAAATCATACAATATAGTATAGTACGTTGCAATATACAGAATGATTTGAAAGACGTTAACGCCTCACATAGGGCTTAAATTTCTTACATCATTTGGAAAAAAAAAGTATATTTGTGTCCTATTCCCAACATTTGCAGCATAATAAGAACAATTTTAGATATGATAAATAAAATAATAACTCTTGCAGAAATAAATGCAATTATATTTTAATTTAAGACCATATTGTTTACAGTTGAGTGTCCCAATTCCAGCCAAACATCCTAGAAGTTGATATTTTTAATGCCATCGTGTACAAAATATGCCGTGTTGTTAAACAAAACAGCAGTTTAATTGCAGATTTTATTTTCAAGGGACCTAACAATGTTTTTTGTTCCAAATGATGTAGCCTCCTTGTCAAATCAGTGGCTGAACGGGCGTCCATGGCACATATCAGATTATATTATTGATATTTTTCTTAAGTGCTACATGAAATAGCATATCTAATTTCTTATAAAAAGTATAGAGATCTCCATTCAGAGGCCTATAAACTGACAACACTTTACCTGTGGCCATTAGACTGTTGTAGCTAACCTTACTGCAACACACCCAAGATAATAATTTTCGTTAACATGACTGTAATATAATTTTCAAATGTTCTTATTTTAATATGAACCATTCTGAAAACTTATCTTAGCATTTTCGATGCCAGGTTTAACGAGATTACATTTTCATGTAGCAGATATGTGCAGAGGCGCCGGAACATTTTGATTCAGGGGGGTGGAAATGGTGATGGATCCAGCATTACGGGAAGGAAAAGGGGGGGAAGAGCCTCAAAAAGTGTGTATGAATACTGTTATTGTAAAGTTAAATATTTGTTCACAAAAACCTTCTGCATGTGAAATGATGTTAGATCATGCCTCTGTAAACTGTACACGAACTTTCACTCATTGTTTAGATAAATTACGTTGCATCTCCAACAGTGTTATGCATTCTTATGACTTGTTAAGTGCCTGAGGGAGTCTGTATGCAACCTACGCTGTAGAATGTAAAAGAGTAATATTCTGCATCAAGAATGCCAATAATATGTTATATACATAAATTTATAGTGCTTAAAAAACACATTCCAGAATTATTTTATTTAGTACTTACAATATTCGTTTATGGTAGATAATTTTGTTGTTGAACTAACATTCCAGTTGACAATTATTCTTGAATTGACATATAGTTAATGTGTCGAAGATTACTTATATTGAATATTCCAAAAGTTGGTTTTGCATGGGCCATATCTCAGAAGTTGGTATCTCTTGTCCCACAAATTTGTTTTACCTTTCCCACTAATCAGTTTTCCAAAAATCTGTTTCTTCGTGTCCAAATATGTATGGTAAAACAGATTTTTGAGACATTCTGTTCTTTATTTTGCCACTTTAGATACAAAACTTCTTGTTGATTAGCCTAACTGGGAAAATGTCATAAGTAGGTATTAGCAGCTGTAACCCAAGTGCCTCCCAACCTGAGGTTGAGCAATCTAGACATGCACTGTATGTAATAGAGAGGCTGGAACAGTTGCTGATGTGAAGACAGTTATTATTTAAAAAGAGTTGACGTTACATAAATGTAACTCATATGTTGTGCAGTATTCCTGTCTTACGATGTTTGGATGTAATTTATTTGCTGTTTTTATTTTTGTGTTTCTAATTAGCTGCTAAATTTTTACTTCAATAATACATAGCTGCTTTTGCTCCAAAGGACATAACTACTTTGTGCCATTGTATAATTATTAAGTTAAAAATATTTTTGTAAAGAATAGTCAGTACTTTGTGTGCAACATTAATTGTACCTCACTTAGTGGTATTGCATTCATGGATAATTGTTATCGGTGGAATCACATTGGCGCGACACGACTGTCGTAACATGAGAAACAAAAGATGTCTGCCAATCAGCACAGAGGTTTCTCTGTGATGTCACTTGACAGAAATGGTAGTTGCGATGTGAGATCTGAACAGAATATTTATTGATTATTTTCTAGTCAGAGTTTTATTTTCACCTAAATGTTGGTGAACCTAGTGAGTTGGTAGTTAATTGCACTGAGAGAGATTCGTTGGTTATCATCACATAACCTTTTTAAGCAAATGTGTAGTTGTGCCCTTGTTTCCACATTTCAGAATGCCAATGGGTATTTAAAATAAGTTATATTACAAACAAAAAAAAAACTGAAACACTGTAAACATCTGTGGCTGTCGTACTAGAGGTTAGTAAGTAATAGCAATTAACTATTTAAACGTAATATTTTTTTAGTATTTGTTGCGCAGTAGCCAAACTAGTGTTTGCAATGGCGAGAATTTTTGGTGTTGCATTGCTTTTGTCGTGTTTTGCCAGTCACACCTATGTGATGCCACCGTCAGATGTACATACTCTGATGTAGTTCTGAATTGGAATAGTTGCATATTATTCTGTTGAAGTGTGCAGACATGTTTGTATGACGAAGTATCATACGTGTTTTTTTCCTGTTCTAGAATTTTCCAAATGGCGGTAGAAGCTTTTAGATAGGATGTCGTACAGTGAGTTGTAGTGTTTAGATAGACACAATGCTTTTTATAAAGTCAATTTTTTATTTATTATTTTACTATTTTACAAATATTTTATATCAAAGATAACTAAAAGTACACACTTGATACTCCAGAAATTGCACTAAGTATGGTGACTTTACAGTTGTAACATTTTGTAAGCTGCTTACATATGTTGGAAGTATTTGTGTCTTGTAGACATGTTTGGTTATGCAATAGTCCTCGGTGGTCATGTTTGATGACCTGACAAGCTTTTGTGTGAAGAGACATTTTAAAATGTGTTAAAGCTCATTTGATGCCTCGTGTACTGGGTTTGTACTATAGTAGTTTAAAGTTCTCTTTAATCAGTAAGTTCCATTGTCTGAAGCTGCTGTTCATAAAGTGAAATGTGAAACCCAAACCTTCATCCTTATGGAATTGTGTGATATGTAACGTCACAGTATGTTTTTACCAGGAAGGTAGGAAAATTTTCTGATAAGCGAGGAATGGAAATTTCTCGCAAATTAAATATCTAGCTTGTTGGCACATGTCGATTTTTGTGTGATTCGAAGTATACTAGTTCTATTGTTACCATTATTAGAAATTTGCTATACAGCATTATTTTTAGTTTTCCTTAATAAAAAGTATGTATAGTGGTATTGGCGGTAGCTTCCCAACAAGGTCATGAGAGACAAAGCCATTGCTATTAGCTCAGATATATGCAGTAAACTGGGAAGTAATCAAGCATGACCTACAGTTAGGCACTGTTCCTACCATCTACCTAGGGTGAGTTCAGAAAACCAAAATCAGAATAGTTGGACCAGGAAGTAAAGCAGTGTCCTCCAAAATGTGAATCTGGTATGTTGCCGCTGTACTGCTTCATTCAATGGTATGTTATCTTCCAGGATTTGGCAAGAAATCATTTTTTTTATCTAGAGACGCTGTGAGAAGCGTGGAGAACACTACAGTGGTGTGGGGTTTTCTTGGGGTGGTTCTGTTTCCTCCCTCATACTCATTCTGCCTTTGTTCCACTCCCATCCCACCTTAGTTTATCCATTCCTCAGGCTGTGTGTTGTAAATTGACGCCTGTTTAGTAAAACTGATTCAGAAGCAAGTAAAGGGATGTCTAGTGCAGAGCTTTCATTCAGAAGTGCTTATTTCAACATACTAAATATACTGCTAATCAATAGGAAGCAAAAGTAAAAGAACCCTTGTAATATTATTTGCTGAACCTGTGTCATTTTATGGTCATGTACCTACTTGTATATGATGACTAATACATCAAAAATGTTAAGTGTTTTACATTTATATTTTCATATGGTACCATTTGTGCTGCAACAGTACTGTTATGTGCAGTTAAATTTATGGATTTGTTGTACTGGAGAACAAAAAAATATATTGTGACGAAGAAAGCACAATCCAGTCAAAAAAAAAACTATTGGGTGACAGGAAAATAAAAAATCCTCAGCAGTTGATGGCATTAACAAGATACACTATGTGCTTTTAACTGTTACGAAAAATATTCTTGCACATAAAAACTCATCGTCAACGTTGAAAAATTGGCTTATTTCACATTTATATGCACTTCAGGAAAGTTAATTTAAAACTTAAGGATTTTTTTTTTGTTTCAAAACATTTAAAGTTCTTTATACAATATAATGTGAGCTTGTGTGATACAGAGTGAAGAGGAATTTGAGTTATTGGAATTGTACAATGCACTGTAATATTATCTTTGCAGTGTGACATTGTTCTACTTCATTTTAAATTTTGGGAATCTGTTTTATCTAGCCTTGGGCCTGAAGTTCCATGGTTTTTGTGTTACTATTATAAGTTTATGTGCTGTATATGTTAAGTAATACAATTCTTTCTTTGCAGTTTGGTCAATAATTCCAGTAAATGTGTATATGTAAATAGTTAAATTTTTATCTGCACTATTTGTGATAAAATGTGCCATTTTGTTTATGTTTCAAAAACATTTTAGAATTCCTTAAGTTTTCTTTGAAAGTAGTTTGATTCAACTGACCTAAACATACTGTTAATCCGTAGTTGTATTTTTATAGCTCTTTGTAATGGTTACTGAGTACGAAAGCTGCAAAATAAAAATTCATGTTTTCATAGTTGGTCGAGAATAATTGCTGTACAATGTGATAGAGATGAAGACTTATTGACTGTTCAGTTTACAATAGTTATGTATCAGTAAGTTATAATTTCTTAGTAAACAGTTCTAGTTAATGTTTTTGAAAGATCTTATTGAAATTTTTTGTGCAGTTTTGTTGTCTGCTATTTTTGTTTATTAAATTTTGTACTGTTAATTTTATCTTAAATATTTATTTGTGAATTTGATTTTTGGTCTTTTAATAAAGAAGTTGGAAAAAGCCAAATGGTTTACCTTGATGCTTCTTTATACCACAATGAAACAATTACAATGTATAATGAGCAATTTGAATGAAGTTCATATCTTAAAATGAAGAAACTATTAACAGGAATTTTTTTTTTTTTAGTAGAAGTGAATTTTCTGATGTGTTACTCACCCAGGGTAACAAAGAACAAAGAATGTGACACTGACCATGAGTGGGAGAGAGGGTGGAGGAGGGTTACACTGAGTGAGCCAGTCAGAGCAGAGCTGCTGTGATGAGTACAGTCTGAACTGAATGAAAATCTACAAGGCCAGTCTTCGCTGGTGGTAGTAAATAAACATAATCTGAAGGAGGGCCTCCACTAGTAGACTAAAGCCGGTATTCCTAAACGTTTGTATAAGGGTTTAGGTGCAGCATATGTCATGCCTAGGCTTTATCGGTGTTCCTAAACGTTTGTATAAGGGTTTAGGTGCAGCATATGTCATGCCTAGGCTTTATCGGTATTCCTAAATGTTTGTATTAGGGTTTAGGGTAAGGACATTGCTTATTCAGGACTAATCTGTGACTTTTCCTTGTCCTTATATAACTACGCATGCGTAGTACGCTTAGTCGTACAGACGGCTACGCACGTTACAATGTATTTTACCACTTGTTGGACAAATATAGTTTTTAATAATAAAAAGAGAAAACAAAAACATTCTAATCATACAGAAAATGAAACTTTGTGGCAGCAGGAATACTAAATAATAACTCACTAGCATTTTAAAAGCCCAAATAATCCAAAATCAACAAATTTGTAGTTTTAAAAGCTTTGCAGTAAACGTAAATTTTTTTGGTCATTCTTACTAAAGTGATTGAGTAGCTCAGGCGCTAAGGTGTCGGCCCGGTGATACTTTTATTTGGGTTCAAATCCCGGTCACACAAAATTAATTTTTTTTTACTTTTTTATATATTATGTATTACAATATGGTAAAGATGAAATTAATGTTTATTTCCATAAATATAGTTTCTAAGCATTAAACTGGCTCAAAAACATAAAAATAAGATAAATGTATAATGAATCATTAACGAATAGAAATTTTTCCCCCTGTAAATTGTAGTCAACATGTAGGAATACCACGTCTAGTGTATGGAATATGACTTGACTTTGTTCTTTAAATGCTTACAAATAGAAATGAATAAAGGATGTACGATCAATAGGCACCTTCTGTAAACCAGCCTACTTAGAAAATATGCAATTACAATTGTTACAAACTGTTATATACTGTTGATTTAAACACAATTTTGTAAGATACGATACGTTTAACTAACATTCAGAAGTTCTGACTATGTTTTTCTTTACAAACATTCCAATATTTTTAAAATTAATTTCCGAAATAAAATTTTTACAAGTAAAATAAAACGAATGTCGTTTATATATTTTTTCCTAAACAACTCTTATTTAATCTGCATTACGTCATGTTAAATAAAAGTTTCAGAAATAATTAAACGTGTTCACGATATAATCACCTACGAAAAAAAAAAAAACAATTATACATCTGTAAGGGGATGTTTCCAAAACAGCTAGCGTGCTATAAATAATTTGTAAAATTATCTCCATTCTGGTGCCATTGTAATTCAAAATTTAGTTAAATATATGAAAATAAATGACAGTTTCGTAAAAGTCTAATTAAAAAAATCGTTTGTATGACAGAAAATCTGCTCACTGGTTCTGTGACTTGTGCATAGAGACGATAGGACATTTAATAGACGTGCCAATGCTGCTCTTAACATAATAGTTTTTTTCGGTATTTTGTAAGGAAAATCTCAAGGTAAGTGATCACATTTAAAAATTACAGTTTTATTTTTAAAGTAAACACACTTGTACACTAATCTGCGAATGGTATGTGCATATATCGAGAAAGTACAAGCTTAACTAACAAGACTACTTTCCTTAATTTGGTGCAAATAAACCAAGAAATTTCACATTGATCATGTAGATGTAAACATACGAAAATATTTCTTTGTTTCTTCATGTGATTCTATCTTCTAACATAGTGAACTTACAACAATTCAAACTAATGAAACCAAAGTTTGAAAAATTAAGTTTTTAATTTTACATTTTCTTAGAGTCGGTGCAGATGTTATAGGAGAAAATTAATTAATTCATTACATGAAATCTTGGGAAATAGAGTATGTTCAGTATTATTAACATTGAATCACCAAATTAAATTTAATACACAATTTCCTTGTAAGTTATGCGGGATAATTTCTTTATTTTAATGAGGCTATAGCTTATGAAATATATGTGCAAAAATATGTACTAAAATTTTTCTGCAAAGTGAATTATAGTGGTAGTAATATAAACCACATAAACCACAAAATAACTACAAAATGTTATTTCTTAAAATGTAAAGCAATAAAACAAGTGCTGAAACAATTAAAGACCAAATAGCCTACTTTATCAAAAGAAGAAAAATTATTAAGTCAATTTTAAACTATTACCCATTTCACGTAATCATTGAAATTACAATTTCAACTTACCTTATCATAAATTTCTTCACACAGTACTAATAAAAAACTTTCTGAATCATCCTGTGTTAAAAACTGAAAATGATATATTAAAAAGACGTTAATATCAAACATATGTACAGAGTTTGGTGATTTACAGCATTTTGATAGGCTAATGTAAACGTGTCTCTTCAAAAAATTAGTTTTGTTTATCTCATGAAGAAAAAACTTTTTAAATGACAGCCATTATGAAAATATGAACTAAGTACATATAAGTAATCAACTTTGTCTACTGTACTATATTTTTATCAAGTTTGATTACATTAGCTCCGTATGTTCGATTTTTTAATGTGGAGGAGAAATTGAGAAATACACAAACGGACAATGGAAAGTAGATTTAAAGAAAAAGAAGAAAAGCCTTCGAGGTCCTGCATACGTGTGCACGTCATTGTGGTAGCTGTTTCCCCATGCCTCCGAGAGGTGCGCCGAGATTCGGCCGTTACCAGATTATTCGAAAACTGCTCAACGCACATGAGTGATGTCTGCTTAGGAATATTATTCAATGATTACTATACGTGTGTATACCAATTTCTGATTCAACAGTAATCATTAAAGCATATTGTAACACGGCCAAAATAGCAAAAATGGGTGTTTTAGCTGTGCTTTTTGAGCATTGAAATATTGCTACAGAATCTTCTATAGGGTGCAGATGTATACAACTCACCTTTATCGTCAAAATTACAGTTATGTCTCGTAGAGGTGAGTTTCGGCAAAAAGACAGAATGCCAGTTAGTTACTTGCCCCTAGAGGCTAGGGTAATGAGTGATGTGCATGCTTTCTCAAACTTACAACTTCCGCATTTGTAGATCTCGAACGCGCAAAAGACATCCACGCAGATACCTATTTATAAAAAAATAACTTACTTTTTTTTACTTTGCACAAGAGAGATTGTAACTTTATTTTTAATACTTAAATTTTGAAATATATATATAACATATATTTTAATCTATATTACTGTATTTATAATTTCTTCCAGTTTGAAACAATTTAGAATGCAATACATTACGTTTTAAATGTAAAAAATTAACGTATTTTTGGTAATAAGCTGTTGAAAGTCACTGCTACTTGTTCTATGAAAAAGCACTGCCCAGCGCCGCCTTCATTTATTTATAACCGCACACGGGACGGCAAATAATAATCCGTGGCTTATCCGATATCTTCAGAACGTTTAGGAATACGGTTGCGAGATAGGACACAACCCTTGCATTTCTGTGTCCGAGATGGTAGCACATTTATGTACAAACTGGTAAACCGTATATCACCGCTTGCCTGCCGAAAATCGTATTTAAAAAATACGAGAGTCGGCAAACACAAGAAAATGGTACTTAAAATAAAACTTTACGATGGCGAGAATATTAAGTGATAAGCTACAAGCTTTTAAAAAACTTAAAACTATTAATAAATAAGAAAATTAATATTTTGTAGACAGTTTGCTAAATGCAGGCTTTAGTATAAAATGTTTGCACTACAGCGATACCAGTGCAGTTGGATCAGGTGGCAAGGCGCTTGGTCGGTAAGCAAATTATTCGGGATTGAATCCCAGCTGATCCAAATTTTTAAAATTTTTTTATATTACACAGAATATTATTAGTAGTAGTGCGATTACTTTAATTTTAGGAAATATTGTTTCTACACATTAAAATAACATGATATTCGACCATTACGATGTTATAATCAACTATTGGTAAAGAGTACAAACCAATTGGTTTTCGCTGTAAATAACATACAAAAAGATATATAAAAAATTATTTTTTGAACGTTTCACGTTCTGTGCGAAATTTTTTACTTCTTTTACTAACATTAAAATAAGAAATATTGTGTCTAGAACGATAAAAATTTGTCGTCACGTTCAGATGCACATTTTTTTTTAATATTATAATGACACAATTAAACAACAAATTTTCCGGGATAATTTTTAACGCTCATAACAATATCAATATATACTCAATTAAAATTTACTAATGCATCTTCCCTTTTTATTTTGATGCATATAAAATAACAATAACGCAGTGTAAACATTATTAATATAGGCATTCTAATTTGTCCACATTGCCCTAATCATGCAAAAAAATTGTAATTAGTAAACATTTTGCATCACAAAAAAAAAACACGTTACTTTAGAAACTACTAAACATCTGCGATATATTTACAGTCAACATATTGTAAAATAAAAGCACATTCCAGACGTTGACAGTTGACAGGCAACATATTTTAAAACAGCTCGCGCTGTATCAGTGTTATTCTGAAGCCTTCGAAAATTGTCAAAAATACCTTTTTATTTCATATATTTCAAAAACAAAAGGTAAGGTAAGTGAGCTTGCGTATCGTCGACTCGCAGGTTATTAGAGACTGTTTCAAAATGAAATTACTGGATACAAATAAAGTTTCGACTGAAGCATGAATTTCACTTTGCAAGAGATATGTGATCAATGAAATGATAGAGCCATTGCTTGAAGTATGATCAAGTAATAGCCTGTGACGAAAGAAAAAAAAACTTGTCGGTTTAGTGCGTTAGAGGCGATGAGAGACCTAATTTATGTGCCACCGTTACCGTGACCATACCTTAGTTTTTAGTGTTTAGTTACGGCGTAATAACACATTATATTTTAAGAGTGATTGCAAATTATGTTTTGAATATAATTCCACGTGTCCGAATAATATGCTAATATAACATTTCAGGTCATAATCAGCATAAAAATATGAACGGAAACACTGTGATCTTGTGGCTACTGTACCTACTGTTTTAACTTTTAACGAGAAATAGTTATTGAATATTTTAATTGTGACAGTTATAATCCGTGATTTTTATCTCTTTGTTACTGTACTTATTTTTGTAAACAAATTCAAATGCTAAATAATACGTTTCAAAAGTACCAAGTTTAGCGTGTTCTTGTTATAGCCATGGTAAATCGTCAGCACTCATCATGCCTTCATTTGTTTCTAGTCTCGCGCGGGCCGGCGAATAATGAACCGTGACTTACCTGACACCATCTAGGGACACGGCGCAAACACGTCTAGGAATACGCTCAGCGAGTAAGGTCTCTGCCATTGCTTTTCTTGCACCTGAGATGGTAGTGCTTATGTAGATCCTAACTTATTGTTTAGGAATACCGGCCTAAGAGGTTGATCTTATGAAACGTGTACAAATATTTCAGCGCTAGTGTAAACATTAGTATCATTATGGCTTTCATGTTAAATAAATTCCCACTCTTCATAGTAAAGGCCATAAAATAATAGGAAACATTATTTCATTTTTTGATGACGAGAAGATTTCTGGGAAACTAGTATCGAAAATGTGACAAAGTGAGCAACTGCTCCTACAGAAATATATTCTCTATGTTGCTGCCAACTTAAACACTAGCAAATCACTGGGGATTTCTGTTATATGTTAATGCAGTAATGAGCAGTTCTATTTTTCAAAGTTTAGTTTCAATAGTGCTCATTTTACCATGGACAGCCTGTATTATAGGCTTTTGAAAACATTGATTTGCCAATTGTTTAAATTGTACGTACAGCTATAGTAACACTTGGCATTTTAAAATAAGGCAGGCATTTTAGGTGGGAAGGTGTGTAGTAAATACACATCATTTAATTCATAGGTTATTTACCATATTCATTCACCTTTCCTTTATTTTACAGAACGTATCTACAACATTTCTTTGTGGATGTTGGCCAATCCATTGAGTCTGACCTGCCCCATTTTCAGTGACGGATCTTAAAGTTGTGGGGAAAAAAAAGGGGGGTGGGTTGGTTTCTCACATTCATAAACTTGACTATATTCAATCCACTTACCCTTTACAGTGGAAATCTTCCAAGGTAATCCTGTTACCTAAAACCGCAAACCCACATGACTACAAAGATCTACGCCCCATTTGCATTCTGCCTGCTCTATCTAAAATAATAGAAAAACTTGTGCATAAACAGCTAAGCTAAGCCCTAGACGAACAAAATGTTCTGTATGACAAACAATCTGGATTTCGGAAATGGCCACAGTACATACATGACTATCTGATGTAACAGATAAAATTTTTTAGAGCGGTTGATAGCTCAAACATAATGATATGTAGTAATTTTTTAAAATTTTTCTAAAGCATTTGACACTCTCGACCACAAAGTTTTACTATAGCGACTTGCAGAAGCTGGCGTCTCACAAAGAACACACAAATGGTTCCGGGATTATCTCAGTAACCGGAAACAGCAGGTAGAAATAGAGACGGCCACAGGCACTTTAAAATCCAAAGAAAGGTTTATACAGTCTGGTGTACCTCAAGGTAGTATACTGGCACCAATTCTTTTTTCGTTGTACGTTGCAGAATTGCCGAAGTGTTTGAAGTAGGCCTACTTATACTGCCATCAATACGTCAATGATACTCAGTTATGTATCGAGACTGGTACCAGAGAAATCCAGGACAGAGTAAGGAAACTGAATGGAGATCTTGAGCGGATTCATAAATGATTATCACTAATAAATTAAAACTGAATGCAGATAAATGTAAATACATGACAATTGGGACCAGTAAAATCCTAATAAAACTTAATACTGACCAACAAATTAAAATTAATGGAACTGTAATTTCCAAATGCGAAAACTATCGTAACCTTGGAACTGTTTTCGATCAAAATCTCACTTGGAACTAACATTTCTTTTCTCTCCTTCAAACCGGCTACTGCAAACTTAAGCACCTTTATAAATTTAAACAAATTCTTCCACCTTCTCTGAAACTCAAGCTTTGTGATAGTATTGTTTTATCCTCCTTCAACTACTGCTCTGGCCTTTTCTGAAGTATAGACAACTCTTTGTAATACAGGGTCCAAAAACTTCAGAATGCATGTGTAAGGTATGTTTATAACCTAAAACGGTGGGACCACATCACAGAAACCTTAATTAAAACCGGCTGGCTGAAAATGGAAAACCGACGACAATTTACCTTTGCCACACAACTCAAATAAATTATCCACAATAACATTCCCAAATTCGTAACATCTAAACTACTACAGTTAAACTCTATCCATTCGTACAACACCAGACATCAAATGAACTCCCAAATACCACGTCACAACAGTACAGCATTTGCTGCCCAAGTGGGGCACAGGTAACTGTACAAGAGGAAAACGCTACAAACTTAACCTTATGGTTGAAAAAAAAAAAAAAGAAAACAGCAAATGTTCGAACTACTACAGCATACCGCACTTAATCATTGGCTACTTATCATTCACAGCTAAGGCAATAATCAAAGCAAAAATTGTGAGCTACTGCATGGAACACGTAGCTACTCCGCATGCAGATCTAATGGCAAACTTTATGGCCAGTCGACCCTCGAGGTCTCTGTGTTGGTGCCTTCGCCATTGGTCTGGTCGATATGCAAGTCTCAGATTGACACATAATACGGATTGTACTTGTACACATGTTCGGCAGCCAGGCCTAGGAGACACCTAGGGATGAATTGTTGACAGGGAGAGCGTTAAACGACAAGCTTGATTTCCAGGAACTAGAGGTTCAGTTTTCCGGGAACAAAGTCTGACGTTTAACCATTGGATACATATATATTAATAGTCAACGGTTTAACACCCTCCTCACCAACAATTTATACCTGGCAGTGGGCGAGAAGTGACTTCATAATAGTTACTAATTGTACTGCTTGACAAAGTTACTTAAACTATGAAGGTTGATTGCTGCAGTAGAATCTTTTTCTTACGGTATTAAATTAATGGATTTTGGCTGAACATCTGCATCAAAATCTAAAATATAAATTTGTACAAGGTTTAGCAGCAGAATGTTGTCAGACTTAACTCTGCGATTGTTCAAAATAGCATTTAGCTAGTTTTGTGCTTTTGAATGGTTAAATTCGGACAGCCCCATTTGTGTGTGTCTGTTGCGTTCAAAATGCAAATCTTAAATGGACTCAATACATCATAAATTTTACATACATATGGCATGATTGTTTTGTTCATAAAAACTGCTTATTCAGACACGTATAATGTGTCATCTCAATTACAATGACTAGAGAGAGAGAAAAGCGCTGAATCGGGCGAGCGGCTGAGCATTTCCGAGGATAGCAGAATGTGTAACACAGTGTCAGCGGCTAGACACAAGTCTTATGTACCTACTAAAATCATTGAAATTCAAAATCTGAAATTTCCGCCTTTGATGTTTATTCTGCACCTCACTTCACCTCCCCGAGGTGGTGTAGAAATTGCAACATCCAGGAGCAGAAGTTATAATCACACCAGCCAGTAGAACGGTTTGGTTGCTGCAACTTGAGTGCTACACACAGTCGCAAGAACGCCATTTTGCTGTTTCGTTGCAGAAGTTGCAGGGAGTACCGACCACGCGAACAAAGATTCAGTTGAGATGAAGTGTTACCACAATATTCATTAGAAAACTAACTTCTCCTCATGCTTGCAAGTGAAGCTAAAATGTATAACATTTTACATTTATTATTCACAAAACATTCATGACGGCGATTTGACAATTTAGTGTTTCGCATACTGTAAAGCTAAAAAAAATTGCAAAATAAAAACGATAAAAAAATAAGTTTTATAATTTTGTTTTCGTATCTTATCCATTGGAAAACACAAGTGACAAAAAATATGACATCGCTATCATGTAAAAATGTACAACAAATATAAATTATGTTGTAGATGCCAGTGCAGTCTTTCTTATACACCATTGTTATGTTCCTCCTGTAATATGTTACCAATAAATTAAAAATAAGAACATCATTTTCTCCCATGTGACATTCTAAGTAACCTCCATTTACGGCCGCCATGATTGGTTTGCAGTTTGAGAAAATTGTCTGACAAGACACTGTCAGTTTTTCCTTGGATTTCTCTCACTTTTCAATCTGTGCAATTGGCCCTATTCACGACTGGCAATTTACATCAGCGTTCCTGATGCTGCCACCGATTTGGTGCTGGTGCACGTTAGGTGCAACAAAAAGTTGTGAAGGGTCGCATATCGTCAGAAGGAAATTTTCACATTTAAAGTTGGTCACGTTAGAATCAGTTGGGCGGGCAGGGTGTCAATTTGCTTTGAAGTACGTCGCCAACTCGTCATGTACGGTGCGGTTTTATTGTTCAATTTTTTGGGTTTCTTGATGCAGTATAATTATCTGTACCTGTCACGTAGTAAATTCGTAACTGATTTTTTGTTGTTAGAACTACTTTTAGAAACTGATTAATGCTGCAGTTTATGTTTACTTTCTCGCAGTACGGTTGCAAGGGAGAGTGGACCAAAGACTATTGGAGTGTGCCGTGGTTTTTTTGAAGAGAGTGTTCGTTCACTTCCTTTTTTTCTCATCCTTAAGATGCAAGATGTGTACGCAACCACTTGCTAGGTTAGTGGATTTTAGCAGAATGAAAGTTATGTAAAATTGTTAGTCACTCTGGTTACTGGAGCGCGAGCTTCAAACGCATCAGTTATTGGAAATGAGTTCACTCACGCTGCAGAAAGCGGAGTGGCTCAGGGCTGAGTTATAATATGAGATTGTGTCTGCCATATTTCTATTTTCTAGGGCAGGGGTTCTCAAACTTTTTGACACTGCGACCCCCTTTTGAGACCTAGTATTTCGGCGACCCCCCTATTTTGAAATATAAACAAAAATTTAAAAAAAAACACTATTGGCTAAGTTTTATCCATAAAAATACTATTAACTAGTTATTAGTTACTAGTAAAAATAAATACAAATTGTTGTCACTTACTGCAACCCTCTGTCGAGCGGTTTAAGGTAAAATAACTCACTTCGTGGCACGAACAAGGACAAAGAAATGATGACTCATGGGGCCTAGAATAGACTGCAGGCACA